>VWZW01003916.1:4804514-4903027 GCA_013397115.1 Edolisoma coerulescens | reverse complement strand
TGCCATCCCCACACCGGCTCGTACACACCGGCTCGCCCGCGCCTTCGGGCAGAGCCCGCGCGGCAGCGTGTGCGGCCCCCCGGGGATGCGCAGGCTGATCGCTCTGCGCGGGGACATTAATTACAGGCCGGGCGCCGCGGGCGCGGGAGAGCGACGGGCACAGCCCTGCTCCCCGTGCGCGCAGCTGCGGGGGCTCCTTGCNTCTGCGGGACCGGCACCGCCCCGGCTTGCGGGGCTCGGCACCCGCGCCGGGGGCTTCCCTCCTCTGCCCGCCCAACCATCGCGCAAGCTGCGCGGGACGGCGGCTTCCTCCGCTGCGGGAAGCGTGTGGAGGGGGCGGGAAGGCACTGCCTGCGGTGCCGAGGTGCGCACGTGGGTGGGCGCGGGGGTGTTGTCCCAGGTGTGCGGGGGTGCATTTCTGTGCGCATGAGGTGTGCGCGTATGCCGGGCCCTGCGGTGCATGCGTGGGAGGTTTCCCTTCGGGGCGGAGTGTGTGTTTGGGTGCGCCTGTGCTCGTGAGTGTTTGCGTTGTTTGCGCTTGCACGTGTGAGTGTGTGTGTGCTTGCATGTGCTGCCCTGTTGGATGTGAGTGCACATGTGCACACGTGTGGTGTGTGATTGTGCGTGTGCGTCCAAGTGCTTGTGTGATTCGGTGCGGGTGTGTGCACACACGTGTTTTGTGCATATGTGCACACATCTCTGTGTGTGAGAGAGTGTGCACGGGTTCTTTCCCCTGCATCTGTGTATATGTGTATTTTGTGCACGTGTATTTTTGTGAATGTGTTCTTACATGTCAGCATGTGTGCCTCTGACGTGCTTTTGTCTTGCATGTGTGTGCACATGGGTTTGTTCACACAGCTGTTCATTCATAGAGGTTTGTGTGTATGAGTTTTTGCATGGATGTGCATGTGTGCACATGTGCATGTGCGTAAGTGCATGAGCTGTGTAAATGCGTAATCTGAAGTGCTGATGGACATGAGTGTGTGAGCTGTGAAATTTTGGCAGCCAGTCACAAAGCATGGATCTTTGCAGGTGTGTTCACACAGGGGTTTGCATTTCCCTGTGTTGAACAGCGTGTGGGGGGAGTGTCTTATGTGCATGGAGTACATTTGTGGAAAGATGTATCCGGGTTAGGAAGTTTTGAACGTGATCTGAGGCTTTCTGTATAGGTGTACATGCATGTATGAATTTGTACAACCACATGTTTTTATATATACATGATATATGTAATAGTACCACAACACCATGGATAATGGTATCGAAGAAATCTGGAAAGGTAATGATTTACCCTTCACTCCCAAAGCACAGTGTAAAAGAGGACGTTTGCATGGCTGTAATTCTGCACCCATGTGGGTGTCAGGGTGAGCAGTATGTGCCTTCCTTCCACCTGTACTTAAAACCATACCCCCTTTCATTGAGGCCAACAGCAATTCACAGTGTGGCTCTGCATATGGCTGGCTGAACTCGCCTCTATAGTGCTGATGCATGAGGGAAGAATACCTTCAGCTACAAGTGCTGACACTAAGCAGCCCTGTTGGATCCATATGTGTTTGTTTACTGGGGAGAAGCAAAGGTACGTATTTCACAGCCTCTTGTACCATCCACGGCCTTCTCTTGCAGACACATAAGTCTTGAAGTGTGACTGCTGTAACTGAAACTTGATAGGCCTCTTTGCTTCCTCTGCAGCGGCACAAGAATGTGGTTGCACAAGTGATGTGAGCCTTGCATTGGTGTTAAGGGCAGTGCCATGTTAGGATCAGTGTTCTGACAAAATTTCAGTGGTCCCTGTGTTAGCTAAAGTGGGATAGGTGGAAATCACTCTGTTCTAAACCTGTCTAAGGTATTTAGTAATTCTGGAATATCTCTCTTTACTATATACATATGTTTACATTTATGCATGTGTGAATGCATGCAACTGGAATCCATTTTTAAAGAGAAATTCAAATCTAGAGACCCGTACTTCCAGAATAGCATAGATGGCCACACCTCGAGTATTTCGTATTCTGGTGTGTGTGTCCTTGGAATAAAATTCTGCCTTTATTCCCCCGAGAACACTTCCCAGTTGTGAAAATCAAGATCCTTTGGGGTAAATACTTTATCAGTTGTAGCGAATAAGAAATAGATATTGGAGATATAGACTTATTACTTCTAATTTATGCATTGCATTGCTCAGTACTTCAATACCCAACTTATTTAGAGGTCTTACTTTAATGGCATTAGAAGTCACATCTGTTTGACATCCAGCAAGATTTATGCTGCAAGTTATCTGTATTCTGAAAATGAAATTTTGGCTCATCAGTTAGATGTTAAACACGAACGAAGAAATGTTTACAGTTAAAAATGGAACCAAGGATTTCTTGTGGTGAAATTCCTACTAATTTTCAATGACCCTTAGGTTTCCAGGTAATTTAGATGCATTTTAAAAATAGCACTTCAGCCACTAAGGCAGATGTTCGGCACATTTGGTAGTAGTAATGCTAGAGATGGACTGGAATTTCTTTATAGTACGCTCCCCACCCCAACCCTCCAACACTGTGATGTTGCATTTTTCATGTGATTTATTGTTCAATACTAGCCTCCCATAACCTTTTGTGTGATTCTGGGTTCAAGTTGTAGATTATGCTGTATGTTTCATATTCATAATGTGTCCTCCTCCTCCATCTTAGTTTTCCTTCCTGTCTTCCTTCCCTCTCTCTCTCCCCTCCTCCTCTCCTTTCTCCTCTCCATTTCTTCTTTCTTTCCTGCCCTTCTACCCTTCTTTCTCTCTTTCCTTCTTGTGCTGTCTTACTCTGTTTTTCTTCCTCCCTTTGTGTTTTATTTCTTCTTCCTTGTTCTTTTTCTTTCTCACCCTCTTTTTTTTTTTCCTCTTTCTCCTCTCTCCTTTCTCACTTTTGGCATGGTCAAGCTTATTGATCATTTGGGTATCAGTCAAGGATGAAAGTGACTTGGCAAGGACCATTAAGTCAATCACTATGATTAAATACTCCCAAGAATTTTAAAATGTGCTGAAATCAGAAATGGGCAGATACTTAACTGTCTGACCTGTCAGACACATGAATATCAGCACTGCTAGTGGAAAAGTTGTATCACAGACCTGACAGGCTGTGATGCCTTAGTTACACTATCTGTAAGCAGGCACTCTTGCCTCTGAATCTCCAAGAAATAAATGTACCAAAATAGTTCTACAGAATAACGTGTTACTATTGATATTCACATTTCCCCCATTCACAGTTCCCTGTTCACTTTGCCAAGGCAGATCAGCTTTGAGTTTAATAATTACATTACGAATTCCTCCTACATTTTCAGCTGCATTTGTTAGTCTTCGTTCACTGTCATATACTTTTGTGCAAGGCAGCTGTATTTTGTTAAATAGCTCCTACATTTTGCTTCCAGGTAACTTCACTCTAATTGTGGATACTGATTGCTTTGCTTTAAAAAATACAGTGGGGTCTTCTGTGACAAATAATGCTGTGAATAATACAGTGCACAATGCTTGCAAGCACAGACGGCATATGTAGGCATGTGTAGGCATGTGTAAAGCATATAGGCAATGATATTTAAAAAAGATTATTTGACTTGGGATACAAAACTCATTCACTCATATCACATAATTCTTTTGAAAATCCTGACCAAATACAGAATATTCTGTATTCCCATAACTTCGTCCATCTGGGTATAAATGCCGGTATGATTGTTTGTCTGAACTTGGACCCAGAACCCAGACTGCATGTCTATCAGCGAGACCTAACGTTCTTGAAAACAGTAGGAGAGTATTACAAATATGCCGTAAACTTCCATTTCCTCATTTAGGCTTTTTAACGTGCTGGAGTCCTTCAGGGGAGGTCACAAAGAGGAGGACACCATTGTGCCACCCCCACTTCACTCAGACTACAATAGTTTTACTGCATGGAACAGATAATGAAGTTTGGATGGGAAAGAGTGAGTGGAGATCATTCCATAAATATTGTAATACTACCATGGGCTGCTGTTACTGCTTCATATTCACAGAACAGGATACAGCCACAGTTATGAAGATTACGGCTAATACAACCCAAACAATGAAAAGGTGCATTAAAGCAAATATAGTGATGGAGAGAGCTGGAGGGGAAAGTACCATAATACTGACCTCCTCTTGGCTACTTAAGCTTTCACGAGTAAGGTTCTAAGCTGCCTCTAGCACAAAATATCTCTGTTCAAGAAAACTAAATAGCAGCAATATTCAAGACTACCCACTACAGTCCTGACTTAAAAAAAAAAAAAAAGAGTATTTCCTTCAGATGCACTATGCACAGGGAGATGGATTCATATGTTTCAGTATCCCAATTAGCTGTGATTTTGTTAACTCCCTGTTAAATGTTCCTTGTATTCTGCTAGAGGCCACATGTGAGATCTGTTTGGAGACAAGAGAGAGAATGAATTCTATTTTATGCAACATTTCCTGATTTAGATGTTGTACCATGTAACACTTAGTTTTCAAGTGGAATCCAAGGAATCAGTTCTGGTCTACTGCTACAAGATTTTGCTTATCTTAGTGACTAAATTTATTGTATTGTATCAGTCATGGTCAGTCAAGGTGATGTTGGCATGTAGTTGTGTTTGTCTGAGATTTAGACAGCTGGCATTCTCAGCAAAAGCTGTTACTACTGTAATGTTCTGCCATCTCTTGTCAGCAGAGTTTGATGATTTGGGAATTCTATAGGGTATGTGAAAATCAGAAGGGTCTTGAGTTCTTTACACAGGCAGAATGACTTTTTACATAGTATGTGCAGTGCAATCAGCTTTGGCAGAATTTGTATCTTGATCACCCTGTCTTTAGTAATGGAGTGGCATCTGTTCAGATACCTATTCGAACACTAGCTGTGTTACCCCTTAGCTCCAGTAATTTAGGACTTTCCGTCCGTGACCAAAAATGCCAGTGTTTATTCTGCCCAATACACTCCTTTGTGGAGATATATAAGTAAAAGAGAGTATAACAACATGATGGCTCCCACATGAATGTGATACAGTACAGCATTGTGCAGTGGAAGCTTTCCAAGGGACTCTTGAATGGTGAAAGTTTAGAAAATACATTTAATATGATCATTACACCAAATAAAATTATTTAGTATATACTTCAAGATAGATTATCCCCTTGAGTTCTGTATATCATGCACATAAAAAAGGGAATTTCCATAATAGGAAATTATTGCACACAGTGTCAGTAGAACAAAAGAGAAGAAAAGGTAAATATTTCAGGGAAAAAATTATGCTAGGAAGTTGCTATGCTTTGTTACTGATGTAATAAGCAAAAGGGAATTATCCAGAATTGCATCAAATATTATCCTTCTGTCATAATAGTACTACTGCAGTATGTAGAGGAAAAGAAATCAGGAAAGGGTAGTGAGGTGCTAAAATGGGAAGAAAAAAATTTTGTTTATTTAGTGGATTGTGGAGGTCATAAAGTTGGTGAGCTGGTGAGAGGATGTTAAACCATCCTTCCAAATTCCACTTTTCTGTTTGCATTGGATTGAGATATAGTTAAGGTATATTAAACATGTCAGTTACTTATTGTAATTCGGTAATAATGAAATGCAGTGTATGTACAATCATTCTTCATTGATCAAATCTGAAATGCATTCCACTGTTGAGCATAGATTTTCTCAGTAAACATCTGTTTGTTAGCTGGTGGGGTGAAAAGAATTGTTCATACAAAAAAGTTTTATCTCGTCTCAGGTTTTGCTTTAATTATTTCTGTGACTGGTTTTTTTCTGTATTATATGTTGTAATGTTTTCAATGTCTTGTATGGTTCTTGAAGTTTCAGGGAAGATAAGCACTGTAGATATAAAATTAATCATTATTTTTGATGATACTTGCAGAAATTACAGATACAAATATTCTGGCATATGGCAGAGAAGAGAAACAAATCTAGAACAAATTTAGAAGGCCTCTGTTTTTCTGTTATTCTTCATGAAGGATTCTCCTTGGCTTAAACCAGAATTCTGTGCATGGAGCTGTACATAAACTAAGCCCTTAAAATATTGGTAGCCCTGACTCTAATTTCAGACTGAAAATTATATAGAGAACATTTATAAGTAATTTGTAGCTAGAAAGAAGATGGGCATTCTATCTACCTGCCATATATTCTTTAATAAACACTTAAGAATATAGAGACTGTTGACATTGCAGACAATTGATAACCTGGTTTAGAGGTATATTTCTGGACACACAACTAACATCTACTGATGGCTTTCAGATGCCATATTCTGAGATTATAAAGTTACAGATAGGTTAGGAAATTTTGGTACCAAGTGTTTGTAATTACTAATCTTGAAGAAAAGACAGGCAAAACCGGAACTTAAGTATATCTGATAAACAGCTAAGATTTAATTCCTATTCACAACTGCATTATTAATTTGTCACAGTGTTCAAGGTAGCCTAGTAAAATATTTCAGACTTTTCTTCATATTATTTAATGTTAGACATTGATCAGAAGTTGAGGGAGGGTCAAAGAAAGTGTGTGGAAAAGAATATTGGACTAGTACCAAGCTGTTTTGTTTCAGCTAGATACTTTGTATGCATGAACGTAGCTAGACCCTTTTGCTATCTGTTTCTCTCTGTACTCCACTCTAAAATGATTTATAATGTTTGAATCCCTTCCCCTTTTTAGCCAAGTGCAGTATTACAGCAAAGAATATATTGGTGCTGATTTTGAATAGCGTTTCACAACCAGCTCTGTCTCTTGCTTCTTTCTCTTTATGGGCATTGCGTCACCTGGAGAATGATGAGCTGAAAGTAATGAGTGTTGATGTGGTGATGCTATAATTTTTTGTGCAGCTTGAAATGCAGATCTGAGCTGACCTGTGTTAAGGGATATGATGAAAAACTCACCTTCCCCCACACAGAGGGGCACAAAGACTCGTGCCTTTGCCCTGAGCTCCTCAGGGCTGTCCTGGGAGAGCATCAGCCCCAGGTGAGACACAGCACCACGAGTCCCTGGGGCTCATCCTCTGGAACAACATACAGGCTGGGGGGTCCCTGCCCTGGGTGACAGGGCTTATTATGGGATATAGGGAAAGAGCATGCTGGTATCATGTGAGGCTTACTATGAAATGTTTAGGGGAGGAACCAGAGGTGAACAGATTAAGGGATCAGGCTGGTTTGGGTAGGAAAAAATGTGTGAAAATGGAGAGAGAAGAAGATAGAGGGGACCTGTTGACAGTTTTCTGGTTGGCACCCTAGTCTATGTTTCAGGTGGTGGGCTACATTTTTCAGTCCTATACATCTATAGTTTATGTAGTTTGATGCACTTGAATGTGCTGCTTCTTATATATTTATTGTTTCCATGAGTAGCAAAATTTTTTGACATGATATGTGCACTAGTTTTAATTCTAGAACTATTCTGTAATTACTGGTTTTTACATTAAAATGTAGAATGTATAATAATACCCATTCTCATGAATGAACTATCGTTTTAAGTCCTCCAAATTCAGTTATTAAAAATAAAGTACTTCAATAAATAGAAAGCATGGCATTAATATATAGAGGCACTAATATTTTTTTTCCATACTGATGTATTTTTACTGCTTTAGGATTTCCAGTTTCCCTTTAAAGTGTTAGCTACAGTTCTGGAAGAGTAATCAGTTACATTTTTTATTTCAGGCATATTGTCTATCCTATTATAGAAACAAAAAAGACCGTAGTGTATTGTCTTACTGTATGTATGACTATATGCATCTCAGTCTACTCACCTTTAAGAAAATTGTTTCATTTATAAGCAAGTGCTTTTTTGTCTGAAATCCTAATAGCCTCTGGCAAAAGTATTTTAGAGATCCAACAAATGGCATACAAATATTTTATACTAAATGAGAAAAAAGATTTGCTGTAGAAACATTGAAGGGCTACAAGTAAAGAAGATAATGAGATCCATAGATATTGAATATATTGAAAAATTGACAATTAACTCAGGTGACTGTAAAAGAACCTAGTAGCTCTACAATCATTAAATGGAGAAAGTTGAATTTCACTGTAAATATTTCAGAGTTATTTCAAGAAAATAATGTTGGAAATAATGTTGAATATTTGAAAAGCTACTCAAAATAATGAATTTGGTTTCATCACATTAAAATGTTGGAGTATGTCTAGAATCAGATGGAAAATAAATAGCAAACTACAATATATACCATAGGAACTTTATAATTTTTCAGAATCATTAGTAGATAGTATAATAAAGCAAGTAGATGGTGTAGAAGACCAACTTGGCTGAACAGAGAACTGCTCTTGGAGATCAAGAGGAGAAAGAAATTGTATGATCTCTGTAAGCAAGGTTAGGCTTCACAGGGAGGTGACAGAGATGTAGTTCACAGATGCAGGGAGAAAACACAAAAGGCTAAAGCTCAGTTACAGTTGAAACTGGCCAGTGTTGTGTCCAAAAACAAAAAAGACATTTTGAAATACACTAATAGCAAGAGAGGTCTAAGGAAAATGTTTGATTGATACTTGATGGTTACCTAACAAATAGGGATGAAGAAAAGGTGGAGGCATTCAATGTTGGGGTTTTTTGCCTCAGTCTTTAATAACACTGGTAGCCCTTGGGCTACTTGGTCCTCTGAGTTGGAGGACCACAGCTACAGAAACAGTGACTTTCCACTGGTGGACACTGAAGTTTTAAGGGAGCACTTGTATCAGTTGAATGTCTGTAAGTGCATAAGCCTGATGGGATTTGTCCCAGAGTACTGAAGGAGCTAGTGGATGTTATGGAAGGACCCCTCTTGATTATCTACTG
Source organism: Edolisoma coerulescens (assembly GCA_013397115.1). Lineage (NCBI taxonomy): Eukaryota > Metazoa > Chordata > Aves > Passeriformes > Campephagidae > Edolisoma > Edolisoma coerulescens. Next base: position 4,894,265 of record VWZW01003916.1, on the reverse strand, counting down.
AAAGTCTTGGAAGTTTAGCAAGGTCCCTGCTGACTGAAAGCTCTCCAGTGTTACTCCAGTCTACAAAAAGGGTGTGAGGAAAGACCCAAGGAACTACAGACATGTAAGTCTAACCTCAGGTCCTGGAAATATTATGGAGAAGATTATACTGGGTGGTATTGAAAGGCATTTAAAGAACAATGCAATCATCAGGCTCAGTAAACTTGGGTTCACAAAGGGAAAGTCCTACCTAATTTAGTACCTTTACGATTAAGGTCACCCACATAGTGGATTAAGAGAAGGCAGTAGAAGTAGTTTTTCTGGATTTCAGTGAGGCTTTTAACACTGTCCATCACAACATCTTTCTCATCCACTTGTCCACCTGTAGGATGAGCAAGTTCAGCTCTAAACTAAATGAAGAACTGGCTAAACAGGTTGCAGTGAGTGGGGCTACATCTGGCTGTCACCAACAGTGTTCCTCAGGCTTTAAATCTAGGGCCAGTTCTGTTCAATATTTTTGTCAGTGATCTGGATGCAGCAGCTGAATACACCCTTAATAAGTTTACTGATGATACCAAACTGGGAGGTGCCATTGACTCACGTGAGGGACAACAGGCCTTTCAGTGGGATCTACATAGATTGGAGCATTGGGCAGTCACCAGTGGCATGCAGTTTAACAAGACCAAATGCTGGGTTCTGCACCTAGGACAGAGTAACACTGGACACATATATAAACTGGGAGAGGAATAGCTGGAGAGCAGCCCTGCAGAGAGGAATCTCCTCACCAGGAGACAGCAGTGTGCCATGAGTGTACCAGAAGTGTGCCAAACTGGGTGTGAGAGCAAACCGCATCCTGGGGTGCATCAAACACAGCATGACTGGCTGGGCTGTGTGCACACATTGCCAGCTCAATTTCTTTTATCCAACAGCACCCCCAGGTCCTTCTCAGCAGGGCTGCTCTCAATATGTTCATCCCCAACCTGGATTGATACTGGGGATTGCTCTGATCCAGGTGCAGCACCTTGTACTTGGCCTTTTTGAACTTCATGAAGTTCATGTGGGCCCACTTCTTGAGCTTGTCCAGGTCCCTCTGGATGGATCCCATCCTTCAGGAATGCCAACAGCACCACTCCTCTTGGTGTCATCAGCAAATTTGCTGAGGGTGCACTCAATCCCTTTGTCTATATCATTGATGAAGTTGTTGAATAGCACTGTATAGGCTCCTGAGGGACACCACATGTCACTGATGTCCATTGGAACACTGAGCCGTTGACTGTTACCCTCTGGATGTGAGTGTCCAACCAATTCGTCATCCATCGGACAATTCACTCCTCAAATCCATATCTCCCTAATTACGAGAGAAGGATGTTATGGGGGACTGTGTCAAAGCCCTTACAGGAGTCCAGGTAGATGACATCTGTAGCCTTTCCCTTGTCTTCTGATGCAGTCACTCCATCACAGAAGGCCACTAGTTTGGTTAGGCAGGACTTGCCCTGGGTAGAAGCCATGCTGGCTATCTCAAGTCACCTCCCATTTTCTCCGTGTGCCTTAGCAGAGTTTCCAGGAGGATCTGTTCCATGACAGATACCATTTAACTGACATAAGTAAAATGATGCCATTTCACAATAACAGATTATAATGGCTTTACTTACATCTCTTCCCACATCATTACACATAGAATTTAGGGGAACCAGAGTGAATATAAAATGGAAAACATATAAGAGGTGAGAAAATATTTCTGAATACAGTGAAAAAGTTGGGACTTAGTAAATTTTACTTTCTGTAATGACTGTTTAGTAAGACTTTTATGTCATACTTACTAGGACTAGACACATGTTACTATTCTCTTAAGTGAATTAATCATCTAATACTTATTCATGAGCCTTTCTCAAGGGGACAAAGCATGTTTTTCTCCTTTGATCAGTGTCCATACTTTCTAGGTAGTCTGTCTCCTAAACTGAGCATCCAGTCTGACTCCCAAATCTTGGCAAGCTGTCTGCTCCTGAGATTTTTACTTAGCAGAATTCCTTCCAGGCATCCTTTGGAATAAATTACTCATCTGTGTTTCTTAAAGAAATTGTTCAAGAACCAAGGTCTGTGAGAGAATTCTAGGCTGATAATCCTCAGAATAAAATAATTTCCATTTGGATGAGAATCAGGTGTGTAAACTCTTGATGCATTTTTTCATCATTCTGTAATTGCTAATTCTGGAAACTCTGTGCTCAGAGGACTGGCTGTTGTGCATCTGATTATTGAATGCCCACGTCTCTTTGTGCATTTTGCCTGGAGCTAAGACTTTGAGTTTACGGTTTAAATAACTTGTCTTGGTGCCAGATACCTTGTAGCCAAAGCAGAGGCCTATGTCAGTGAGAAGCTATTAGTGCTGTAATCTGTATTAACTTGCCTTGAACTCAAGTGTAAGGGCGCTAAAATAAGATAAAATAAGGCATTAATATTATGTGTTGGTTAGTGCTGTGATGGCAGAACGAGACACTGCACATAACCACAAAGTATGTGAGGACTGTGATCATCAAAGGGACAAAGATGTGTGTTTTTGCATACAGGNGGGTATAGTCCAATAGGGAAAGGGAACATGGGAGGGATCAACAGGGAACGAGCCAGTGAGGGTGGAACAGGGGAGGGATTACAGACAACCAATGGGGAACTGAGGGCAGGGCTGCAGGGCGGCTGTGAGAGCTCGCAATCCACGATGCAGCACAGGATGATCTGGGGAATACTCAAGAAGCATGACTTACAAAATGAGAAAAAAACCCAATATAGACAGATTTAGGAGTAGTTGAGACCCTGCTTACCCTTGGGAGAACCAAATAGCTAGAAACAGTAGACATAGTGGAAATATAAAGAAGAAAGAAAATTAATGCCCTTCAGTTATAAATTCTCTCATCAAAGTGTCTTGGTCTTAATCATTTTAATCTCATCAACTGAGAACCAACAATGACCATAACCAACAGTGTCATCCTGAGATCCTGGGCGTTGTATATTCATAGTGTAGCATATTAATGTTCCTGACTGACAGTTTTGTATGCATAGTGGTGATCAGTAATAAGGAAAAATTAATTATTAGCATAAAATATGTTGTTAGTGAATAAATTTAATAAAGTTTGGGTTTAAAGCTTAAAACTGCCCTGATTTGTTAGTCTTCTAAACACTATATAGCATTCTCTTAATTAACTGAAACATAGATAGATGTATATATATGCTATATGTGCACATACATATATAGACACATACATGTTCAATAGCAATGGCCTAAAAGTTGAACATTGAAGCACTGAGCTTTGGAGAAAGAGCACTGTCCTTCAGCCAACTCATCTTCTGCAGGTATTGTTTCCACCTTTGGAACCTCCAGGCTTTAGTGTGTACCCTTCTCTTTCTCACCCAGACTCTTCATTGCTGCTGTCATCTCTTCTCCATTCTGTCACTAAGGACCTGGAAGTTCTTTTTTTGCTGGTAATATTCATTGAAGCAGCAGCTGTTCGGCTTGTGGATACTTGCGTACTCAGAAGGACACTCTTCTTGTCCCATGCTTAGTGCTGAGTTTTCTATTCTTACCAGTCTTCAGAGAATCCTAGATCCATAATTTAATAATTTCTAAAATGAGGGGTTTGTTAACAGAACCATTGAACATGACAGCTTTCATAGCATCTCACTGCACAAAGTGTTTGAAAATTAGATTAAATAGACCTCTGATCTTCCACATCAGATGCTGTGTTCCTGTGAAAAAGATATGAGTCAAACAGATGAAAATAATGTTGTTTTGTATTTTTAATGGATCTGTGTAAAAGCTGTTCAAAGCAAATCAAATCAAAACTAGCATATCTAATTCAAAGGTAGTAAAAGTGAAAATGTTTAGCAAGTTATGAGTTGTTGAAGTCTGTGGATTCCAGGGCCCAGGTTTCTTTGCTGAAGCCCTCTCAGATGCAGCCTGGGAACCCAGGGGTCACTCCATCCTGCTTCCATGGCTGCTGCTGCTGCTGCTGCTGCTCCTGTTTGCAGGTTTGGCAGCTAGTGAGGCTGAGCCTGTGTCCCAGAGAGTCCACATGTGAGCACATGCTCGTGCACACATACACAAACCTACACACACACACACACACGGGACTCAAACATTTGCTAAGAAATGACACACACATGTTCAGGATTAAATTCCCTGGGGAAAGATAAACACAGTCAGGTCTCTCTAGTTGCTGGGGCATTTATCTATGGACATTGTGACCTACAGCCCCTTCTCCATTTGCTGCCCCTCCTGTGGTGTGCAGCACTGGTACATAGGATAGAGAATGAGAGAACAATAACAAACTAGGTAAGAAAAGGATTTAATAAATTCGTGTGAGGAAAATAAGAGATCTGAATAGCAGAAAAAGTTGTTACAGTTCTCGCCAAAGAGTACATAGTCTTCTGCTAACATGTATTTTTTCCAGGAAAGACTGAAGATGAGAGTTAATTCCAGTGAAAGGGTTTGATTTGTTGATATCCTCTCTTGATTTGACCCCTTTTTGCCTTTGAGCAAGGAATTAATTAACTTCACTATCCTTATGGAGACAGCATGGAAGAGGTTGTATTAGGGATGCAGTGTAGGGTATATCTATTCTCTGTTTCAACTTTAGGTCAACAGATAGTAATCATGGACTGGCTCTGTATCACTCTGTAGATTGAATAATGATTATTTCGTGATGTTGTATCTTTCCACAATGATTTCTTGCCTTCCAGTTTGGAGCTGGGACAGCTTTTAGCCCCTTAATGAATCCATGCAAAGCCTTTTGTGTCTGATTTTGATGCTTAGTGAAAAGTAGGAAAACTGCATCAAGGAAAACACAGAATTTGCTGTTCTGGATTAGAAGGGGAAAGAAGAACCAAAGACATACATTTTCCATTAGTTTTGGATTGGTTGCAAACATTATCAGCAATATGTTTCTGAAGGTTCTAGTGGTGTGAATCAAACAATTCTAATGGTTGGTTTAGCAGAAAATTGAAAGGAAATGTCAAATTCAAAGGGACCATAAATCCCTCAGTGGATTTAAAGTAGATGTTGTTATATGCATAAATGCTAGGACCTGTGGAGTCTAATTAAGAAGGGATCTTTTTACTTCCATACTTGGAAAAAAAAGTAAGAAGAAAGGGGAAACTTTAAATGAGCATCATTTAAATCATTAAATGCTGACATATGAAATGAGTTCATTGGGTAAATTAATTGCTTTAAATTTTACTTTCTTTTTAGTGTCTTTGTATATTTGCTCTAAGCATAGAAGAAACCCACTTTCCATTACTATCACAATTCATCTTTTCATCAACACTAAATTCTCTTCAAACGGTTTAAAGAAAAAGAGGGGAAAAAAAGAAAAGGGCTTTCACAAGGGACTTAAAAAAAAGTACCCTACTTTAAAAGCCTGAAGCCAACATTGTAAACCTTAGAGTTACACATCTTTTTTCCTCAGGTGTGAGACTGATGCTCATTAGGGAGAGTTTCCTAAACCAGCAAAATAATAAAAACATTTATATGTAATAAAAAATCAAATTATCCAGTATTTTCAATCCCTAAGTGTAGATTTTAATAAGAGATGGCTATTATTGAATAATTTATCTGAGCATATGTCTAAGAAATAAAATCTACAGAAACAATTATTTCCATGACATGCATAGTGTCCACTCAAATATATTATATGTACAGACTCAGATTTTCAGCCAACTTTTCTGGAGTAAGTTATGATATTCAAGGGCCTTAAAACGGAGTTGAAAATTTCGCACATTTTTCTGTACCATAGCTAAAAATGACTTTTTTTTTTTTTTTATGAAAAATAGAAAAAAATCAACAGGGCAAAATGTATACAGAAAATTTAAAATGGACTAGTAAGTTGTGATCAAACCTTCTTTGGCATCACAGAATTTCTACACTATGTGTTGCATAACTGCAACACTTTTATATAAAGGATTCTAGTATGATTCTGTACAAAGTTATTCTTCAGTAACTAATAGAAAGTGCTAGTACTCTGGGTTTTTTTTTTCCTCTCATAATTGGCAGACTTCTCAATATGAGTTGATACTCATAAGCTTTCTTTTGACATAGGAACATGCATTTGTCCTGTAGCATTCACGTATTGAGATTATAAAAACCTTCATGCTCCATATTCAGCTGTTAGTTGATACTTAGTGCAAGGTTTCAAAGCACACAAAGAAATGTACATTCTTAAATTAAGATGGTATCATACTAATTTAGTTAAGATAGGTTACTAGATAACTAGCATAAATCAATATGCTCAGACTTTGATTCCCAGCAGAGTCAAAGAAGTTGGATCCTAACTAGCTGGTCTTTTTCATAATATATTTAATGATGTTTATAGGAAAAAAGTTGAAGAATATATTCTCTAGTAAGCATTTTAAAGCACAATCAAAATAAATTATACTCTATCATAAGTAAGTTTGCCGATGATATAAAACTAGGAGGAGCTGTTTACTCCCTCACAGGCAGAGAGACCTCAACAAATTAGAGGACTGGGCAATCACCAGCCATGTGAAATTTACAGGCAAGTGCCAGATTCTGCACCTGGGATGGGGCAACTCTGGAGGTACAGACAGACTGGGGAATGAGTAGCTGGAGAGGAGCACTGTGGAAAGGGACCTGGGGGTCCTGGTTGATGGCAAGTTGAACATGTGTCAGTAGTGCCCTGGCAGCCAGGAGGGCCAACCCTGACCTGGGGGGCATCAGGGACAGTATCGCCAGCCTGATGTGGGAGGGATTGTCCCGTTCTGCTCTGCACCGGGATGGCTTCACCTCGAGTGCTGGGGGCAGTTTTGGGTGCCACAATATAAGAAATATATTAAGCTGTTAGAGGGCATCCAAAGGAGGGCAACAAAGATGGTGAAGAGCCTTGAGGGGAAGCTGTATGAGGAGCAGCTGAGGTCACTTGGTCTGTTCAGCCTGGAGAAGACCAAAACTGCAGAGGATTCTGCAGCTTCCTCACAAAAGGAAGAAGAGGAGCAAGCATCAATCTGTTCTCTGGTGAGCAGTGATAGTACCCTAGGGAATGGCATGATGCTGTGTCTGGGGAGATTAAGGTTAGATATTAGGAAAAATTTCTTCACCTAGAGGGTGGTTGGACACTGGAACAGGTTCCCCAGGGAAGTGGTCACAGCAGCAAGCCTGCCAAAGTTTATGAAGCTTTCTTTCATGCTGTGTTGGCTTTTGAACCTGTTTGTATCCCACCAACTTCTTGAACTCTGGACTACTGGATGCCACAAAGTTCATGTCATGCTGTAGTTTCTTATTGCCCTAGACACTTTTGAAATACAAAAGTTTTTGTTTCACTGTGGAGTGTGATTTTTTTTTTTAATCTACTGTCTAACACCTCTATCCAGTACAAAGACAGTATGTGCAAAAAAAAGAGCAAGTGTTGCTGAATCTTTTTCTATATATTGAGCTCCATAGGGGACAGTGAATGTGCTTTTTTCCTTCCACATCTACACAAAGACAGAACTAGAACTCAAATAAAATGGTCAAAAGTGTGTTTCAACTGCTGCCTCTGGTTTGATGATAGTTATGTTTCTCACTATTTTTGTCCTCAGAGACTGTCACAGAAAACAGAATTTCAGCATGATTTATTATGGCTTGACAAAACACTGAAAAATTGATGAAGGAAATGCAAGTACAAATAAAATTTGTGCTCATATAGTGTTCTTACTATAAATATTGTTAATGCTACTAGAAATGCCAGTAATTAGAAAAAGTATTCTGAACACTTTCAGTACAATATGAAAATAACATTAAGATGTATTTTCAAAGGGATATTATAAATGAGCAATCACTCCCTATTGTGCTGGTTTTGGCTGGGATAGAGTTAATTTTCTTCATGGTAGCTTGTGTGGGGCTATGTTTTGGATTTGTGCTAAAACCAGTGTTTACAATACAGGAATGTTTTAGTCCCTCCTTGGAGGTATGTTGTATGTGTGCCCCTCTCTGATCTTGTCAGCTGGGTGGGATCTGCACTGCAAATACCTTTGCTCCTGGATGGACCCCTCATACCCAGGTCCTAGATTGTCAGGTATTACCATAGGCATTACATAGCATAGCCTATTCTAATCTGTTCTGTGTTATCCCTTCCCATCCTATTCCCTGAGCTCCCATGAGTCAAATGGTGAAGAGACTGTTAATTGTCTGAAATGCCAGAGTTTTTTCAGCTCCAAAAGCACTTTCGAGGACACATATCACAAAGATTACAAGTGGAAACTCTATTTTATTTTATTTTATTTTATTTTATTTTATTTTATTTTATTTTATTTTATTTTATTTTATTTTTCTGCTTCTGTTTCAGAGCTGATGCTCATTAGCATTAACACAAGGTGATGTAGCCAAAAGCAGGCTGATTCATTCTTCAGTTTTGCTTGGAAAAAATACCTCTTGCAGTCTGACAAAGGGGAGTCACAGAGCAACAACATGCAGCGGCAGCAATACAAGACCAATCGATCCCTGTTTCCCAAAGAGTGGAAACTTGAAGAGTGACGACCAGGACTGACCACAGTGAAACTGAAGAGATGTGTGGTTCTCTGGGGTGTTTTTGAAAGTATGACACATACTGGTGACAAGAATACTTTTTGCCTTCAAAAACTGGCTCTGCTGTGCGTCTCGGCCAGTGATGCATGAGAAGTGCTGTTATGCCTGCCCCATGCTTGTACTGCATGCAGAGAGAGCTAAAAAGTGGCAGCTCCTGATGGTGCAGCAAGCCTGGAGCCCATCCACGCACAGGCTGTTTTGAATGAGTAAGAACACCTGGGAAATGGAGCCAAAGGAAGTGCAGAGCTTGCTCCCACTACAAAGGGCTGAGATAAAGCTTTTTATTTGTCTCATGGATGCCATGAAATCCAGGACATGAAGTAAACAAGGAAACCTATTTCTTGAACAGTAGTTTTCTGCAATCTAAATTCAGAAGACTTGACCAGGAACTTCACTGTTACCTACATTTGATTACATCAGGTCATGAAGGGTGGAGCCTGAGATGTGTTAGGGATACCATCACCCATCAATAGCCTGCTGGAGTCCACATGGTCATGACCAGCAGACCCAGCCCTCTACCAGCTGGGTGAGCACCCACTGTGCTCTGAACTGTGAGCACCCACTGTGCTCTGGACCTGCCCCTGGTGATGTCAGTCTAGTCACTTTAAAAATGGGTGTTTCCCTCCAGGAAAGAAAATAACCACAGCTGACATTAGCGAGCTTCCATTTGGAAGTTTAATTGGGAAAAGTGCCGAATCTGCCCAGACACTGAAAAATCTACAAGAGATGAAGCAGTGGTGGTCAGTGTGATGCGGTTAGTGAGAATGTTCTTTGCTCTCTGGATGCGTGCATAAAGGTTGCTAAATTTTAAAGTAATTCTGCAGGCATTTAGTGAAGAGTAAGGTTCATGCTGATATGAGTGATAATACTGATACGAGTGAGGAGCTGGCTGGTGAGACGGTCACCTGACACTGAAAGGCGTCTGCTTCTCTGTAAGAGTCCCTACGCCCCTGTAAGATATCATCAAAGAAGGACTGAAAATTTGGTTTTTTATACACCCTTCTGAAACCACTTGAGAATCTTAGTGTGATGAAATTACTGATGATGTTTTTCAGATACAAAGGAATTTTTTTGTTTCTTTTTCTTTCAATTAATAAAAGTAAATAAAACAAGCTTCTGGCACATATGTGGTAATATGTTTTCAAAACAGGTTCAATAAGTGGAGAAAGCAATCAAACTATTCAGTTATAAAGTCTATTCAGTTAAAGAATCTCAACATTTTGATGCAAGCTGAGTGTGACGAGATGGGCCCTTTCCTGTGTCCAAACATAAATCTGATACATCAGCAGGTACAGTGAGGCTAGAGATTAATTCCCTTGCCATGAGTGGCCACTATCCAGAGGGCTTTGAGAAAATAGACAGACTTTAAGCAGCAAGGATTTCAAACTCGAAATTTATGAGTTAAACATGTGCTTTGAAAATGAAGTCCTAGGCAGTGTATTTTAAGACCATGCTTTGTTCTCTGCAGAGGGCCGTACAAGGCAAATGAATTCCGACATATCGCATCTTGAAACAGTTATAGCTGTACTAATTGCATTCCCATACTATAGGGAATGCAAACCCATCCATTGCACCCCACAATAAAAAAGAATGTAAAGGTACTTGAACACATCCAAATGAGGGTTACTAAGCTTGTCGAGGGGCCAGAAAGCATGTCTTCTGGGAAGTGACTGAGGAAACTGGATTTGCCCAGCTTGTAGAGGACAAGGCTGAAAGGCGACCTTGTTGCTCTCTATGGCTTCCTGAGGAAGGGAAGTGGACAGGGAGATGCTGATCTCTTCCCTTTGGTACCCAGTGACAGGACACCTGGGAATGTTTCAAAGGAGCTCCAGGGGAGGTTCAGATGAAACAGTGTTGATAATTCAGGAATGTCTTCAGTATTGTTAAGCAGTGCTTACACAGCACCAAAGCTCTGCTTCTCACCCCACCCCACCAGCGAGGAGGCTGGGGGTGCACGAGAAGGTGGGAGGAGACACAGCCAGGACAGCTGACCCCAACTGACCAAAAGGGTATTCCATAACATACAGCACCATGGTCAGCATATAGAGCTGACGAAAGAAGGAAGGGTTGGACATTCGGAGTGATGGCATTTTTCTTACCAAGTCACTGTTACTCGTGATGGAGCTCTGTTTTTCTGGGGATGGCTGAACACCTGCCTGCCCATGGGAAGAGGTGAATTAATTTGACTTTTTTGTAAGGCTTTCGCTTTACCTCTTAAACTGTCTTTGTCTTGGTCTATGAGATTTTTCACTTTTACCCTTCCAATTCTCTCCCCCACCCCACCATGGAGGGAGCAGCTGTGTGGGGCAAAGTTGCCATTTGCAGTTAAACTGCAACACCTATCAAAGTTTTCAGTAAGGCTTATTTTAAATTCCTTAATTGCTCCTAAATTTTCACATAACAGTGTTAGTGATAGAGATTTTTATGTTTCAGCATGTGCCTAAAAATTGAGTTTTACTACAATCAATATTTTTTGGAACAATTTACCTGCTGTAACACAACCTGATTGAGCTTACTCAATAGGCTAAAGTCCAGTCTAGGATTCAGATGATATCTTATGTAAGAATGGTAGCTGTGGGTAACATTGCTAATTGAGCACAAACAAATGTGTTTCAGAAGAGCATACTTTTGTGGTAGAAAGCAAAGTGACTTCAGTAGAGTTTTCTTTATGTATATATTTAATGATACCTCTTTGCTTTGTTCCTTGAACAGAAATTGGTTATGTTCCTTTAACAGAAGTAATGACTGAGAATTCAGAGAAATCTACTAGTTTCCAGAAGGCAGAGTAGTTTTTGGTTCCATTGACTTTTAATTAAAAATAAACATAGTATTGTATCAGGTAATGAATGCCAGCAGTGTGAGCTTTTGCAGAGTTTAAGGAACAACATCTAAAATACTAAAGAGGCTCCTATTCACTGGTCATTGGAATTGTATAATTGTCTTTATAAGGTTAAACTAGGGAACAATGTAATGGAATACAGACATATTTGTTCTGAGACCTAACTGTCACAAAATAAAGAAATATTGCAGGGGTTAAAGGTAAAGTATTACTGAGCTAAAGGTAAAATATCTGTCCTTTGCAATAGCTGAGCTTTTTAGAGGGGTTGCAGTTATAGCAATGATCTAATGAAATGTGTGAGTTTCTTTAAGAAGATGGAGCAATGTTCAAAAACTCTCCCAGAGAATCTCAGAGAACCACATAGTCAAATTAATACTTTTTATTCTTTTTTTTTTTTTATGTGGGATGGATTCTATCTGCTGATGCTAAAGTGATTATAATAACTAGGCATTTTAGAGCTCTTTCATCGTTAATACCGTGAGGGAAGAATCATCCTCACTCCTTTCCTAAAAATATCACTTACTAAACAGACCAGTATTATTGCTAGAATGGAACCAGAATTCCATTCTGAAGCCTTCAGAATAACAATGTGGGGTTTTTAAATGAGATTTAACAGCTAATTACATTAATTCATTGAAATTTGCGTACAAAACTTTATGGTCTGTAATGGCAAAAGGGCTACTTCCACAAGTAGGTGTGTAGGTCAACCTATTAAGGTTGTGTGTGTACATACATAAATACATAGCTGTAGGTATAGATATCCCTGAGAGAAGACATTTATCCAAGATCCATTTGATCATTCATCATAAATTACTATTTAGGTCCAAAGATTTTATTTATTTTATTTATTTGTATTCATTTTAGCACATTGCAACAAGAATGCATGACATATCCTTTTTAAAAAAAAAATACACGGTACCCTGTACCATAGCATGCCATCTAAAATGCAGAGGAATAGCTCCTTTGTCATCACATCTTGTCATGACTTGAGTAGTTTACTTTGTTATCATCTTTCTCATGAGTAAATGAATTATCTTTGTCTTGCAGAATACAGAGTGAATTTTGCTTGACACAATATATGAAGTTCTTAAACTGAAACAGAGAAAAATACACAAATATTATTTAAGGTCAGATGCTTATTATCTTTCTATTATTGTGAATCATGTTGTTCATCTTATGATTGTACCAAAAGGCCTCATCAAAATCATACAAATGTTCTTTGTCTTAAAACAGAGTGGGAAACTCTCCTCCAGGTTTGTTTTTTTTTTCAAAAACTGACTGCAATCAGAGAAGATAAATCAAAGAACTTGTTGCAGGAAACTAAAAACTTAATCAATTTGTAGACTGATAAAGACTTGGTTTAACTTTTTAAAGTTCACTAAAGAGGTAAGGATGTCATAGAGCTGTTCAGGGTTAGTTAACAGGATCAAAAGAAAAGCCAAAGGAAAATTAAGTTGGAGAATGAAAACAGAGAAGACCCCAAAAGAAGCAGAAAATGGAAACATAAAACCATTGCATTGTACAGAACAATCTTTACATTCCCTTTCCTTTTTAGAATGGATTTTCCCATGTTATACACATGAAATGAATTAATTTCAGGTCCAAAGCTGGTAAGTAAATTGCCAGTTCTGAGATAATAAGAACATTATTATGTCCAATTATGCTTAGAGCTTTTCATATTTTATTTGAACACTATAATATTGTATTTCTCTTGTAAAACATCATCTGTATCTTCAGTAATGCCCTATGACTTTACAAATGCAGGAGATTTAGAAGATTTTTGTTGGGCAGAAAACATACTTGCTTTGATTTGATAAATTTCTCATGTGAATTTGTTTTACGTAACTAGGTGCTACAAAGCCCATACTTTCATCTTTGGAAAGTGTTTAAAAAGAAGTAACATCTAAGTTTCCAAGGCCTTTAAGTGCAAAGTATTTCTTCAATGAGAAATTTCATCTAGGAGCTCAAAGACTTCCTGTTGCAAAGATGATGGATTTTTGTTGCTCAACTTAAAAATATGAATCACTCATCAAAAATCTGGAATATAAAGTGATCCTTTAATATAGTTTGAAGATGCATTTTGAATATTTTTGGCATCCACTTGATTTATTTTTCTGACTCAGATAAAATGCCAACTGATTTCTTTTCTTTCTCTGGAGAGTACAAACACAGAGGTTGACAAAGTTAAAGGAAAGACAATATTAATTAGCCGACTGAATATGGGCATCCCAGCCAAGTGTATATTTTCTAGGAGTACATCTTTGATGGATCAATATGTTTTATCTGGAAATAATTCTAGATGGGTACCAAATGAAGTTATCCTCTGGGCTCATAGTGCTGTTAGCTGAAGCATGACAGAATACTTGTAAGGAGAGCATAGATTACATTCCTAAATGCTACCAGACATAAATCATAGAGCCACTAATATGACTTTTTATCAAATGGATGTTTCTTTTTATTAAGGTTTGTTTGACTGAAGAATATTACGTCATAATACTTTGCATTTTTTCAAAAGTTACTGAATATTATACAAATTTCACTGAAATATTTTGAGTCTTTAGATGAAACTGAGATAAATCTGATTTCCTTGCACACATTCAACATGTGAAACTAATCAACTGATTGCTTACTTTTCTTCTTGCATCTGTAATTTGTATAGGTTAAGTGTTGTTTGATATCAGATACACTGAATTGTACACAAGTATATGCATACATGCATTCTAGTAAAAGGAGACATCCACTTCATAAAAATTCACAAGGAACATTAACTTTTCTTTGTGGAGAACCAAGAAACTCCCCAAATGGGGATCTCTTCAACCATTATATTATCTATTTCTTTCCTGCTGGAACATGTTTAATTCAACAGCACTCTTAAAGGCTCTCTGGAAATACACCTCCTTTCTCTTTTCTTGAAGGCTTGCTTAGCCAGATCTTAGAGAGTAGTTTATGAAATCAGTAGACCAACCTGCATAAAAAAGAATATAATAAATTATTATTTGTTTAAAGGACTTTAAAACTAGCTAATAACTTCTAAATTAAAAGAAGGCCTTCTAGTCCATGAGGATATGATCCATACAGCTAATAAGTCTGATGCAACACAGTATAATTGTAGGGACAACCTTTAAATAAGTAACTTCATTTTCAGAAATCCAGGCAGCAGTACTGCAATTAGAGGTCCAGAAGCTCTAAGGATATTAAAAATTTAAGCATGGAACCAGCTACCTTTGCAGTGTCTGTTTTCTAGCAGCCTGTTCTGTGGATTGAATCAATATACAGTCTCCGTATAAAGACTTTTAAGTATGCCTATAATTTTATTTCTATTAAGGTTAATAGTTCTATTAAAAAAAAAGTTTGTTAAGTGGAAGAGAACAAATTGTTATGTGAAGAAAAAAAACCCACTCCTGTAATCTGTGCTTGAGGATTATTTACTTAAATAGCCTGATGTCACTGAATATCTTTTCTTTTTTCTTTCTGCTGAACAGTTCTGATGAGCAAATTCATACTCCACATGTTATTGATAAATTATTCCGTTTGTTGTTATTGCTTCATCTTTGCGTAGTTTGGCTAATCAATTTGTTATGTGTATAGGGAGTGACTGAAACTTTTAAGAAAGGTTATTAATTTTTGCAAATAATATAGCACACAAAAGTGCAAAAGAACTAAATACCATTTTCCAATGGACATCAATATTAGGAAATTGTTTTTTTCTTTACTACAACCACTCAACTAATAAAATTTTGAAATACTAAAAAATTACAGGACCTCTAAATACACAGAAAATGATAAAATATTTGAGATGGCTTTTTTTGTTGTTGTTTAGAAAACATTATCTTTGAAGTTTCATTTTAATTTATTTCTGAATAATTTCTTCCAAGGTTAAAACTTGATACTTGTGCAGGATATATTGTACTTAAGATTATATTTACACCTAGTGATGGTTTTTTTTTCTGGGGCATCTTTGTTTTGAGGAAACCCAAAATAAAATCTCGTAGACAACTTTCATAAGCTGTTCCTCAGAGTACCTGTAAATTGTTTTCAGTTAACAGGACTACCAATGCTCCAATATTATAGTTGTTTCCTGTTTTACAAAATGATGAATTCTGTCATGTGCTAAGTACTATTTGTGTTGCATTGAGTACTCTTGTTCAACTCAATAGGACACGTAAGTGTGTGCTCGGCTTTGTGCTGGAACTAATCTATATCATGAATGTCAGTGAAATCAATCTATTTGAATGGCATTAGGGATAGACAATTCACTACTTTCCAATTATTCAGAAATAATTTCAACCCACAGTTACCAGTTTCTGAAAACATAGTTTTCATAGTTCATGCCTTACTTGTAGGTCATCAATCTCTCTGTAGAATCTTTAGAGATCAGTTATCTTAGTATTTAATGCAAAGATATGTGATGACAATATTTAGGTGTGCAGGTGTTTTGTAGGATAGCACAATTACATATTTTCTCACAGTTCTTGAAAATATTACAGGATTTTATAAGGGAGAGAGCTAACATATTTTGGTTGCTTTATTCAGTGTGATGCCTGAAAAACTTAAAATTTTTAAAACCCCAGTGGATTACAAGATCCTTTCTCTAGTGATACTTGTCTTTACATAAATCTCTTGACACTGGAAGGCAAGGCAGTTTTCCAAAGCATCAATTTGTTTTCAAAACTCTAGACTTTCTTTTAAATAATTTATGTTGTTTATTATAAAACAAATCATGGCTACATTGAGTATCTAAAGTATAAAATAATCTAAATTTTAAATATTCAGTAGAGCTCTGAAAGCTCTCAAGTTGATAAAGTGGCACTCTGATGCTACAGATTTCTTTATTTGTCATTGTCCAGAGCAATGGAAAAACATAACTTATATTTAGTTAAGTCTTTATCTTGAAGACATTCATGTTAGATTTCAGCACAGAAAGAAAAACTTGTTATCTACATGTTGTACACTTGTTCTTTTCCTCTAGGAACATAGGTTTCATGTCTCATATCATGCTTTCTTCAGTATGTGCCAGAGTACACTTTCATTAAGTAGGTGAACATTTACTAAGCTGGATGAAAGTATTCATTGTAGAATGGAGAAAAAGTAACATGGCATTAATGCATTCTCAGACCATTGCTATCATCCTGAGAGGAGACACAGTCATAATAAACACAGGAGATTAGGTGAGGATTAACAAGACCTTTAACTACCTGGAAAACCTGGCTGTAGGAGAGAACAACAGTTGTTTGATTACAGTCTTCAGACAAGCATGGCTTGAATATTATTAGAACCATATTTTTGTGTGCTGTGTGCATTCTTACCATCCTCAATTTACTGTAGAAACTCCTATTTTGATCTATGGAATCTCACAAAGAAATGAAGACGTTCAAGTTGAAGGAATGTCATGGTACTTCATTCAGGAACAATGTAATATTGCTTACAAATCCAGATTCTGACTTCTTTGTATAAGGAATTTAGGAATAAAAATCTGATTATTCTGATGATTGTAAGATCCTGGACTAAAAATAAAAGTAGACTAGAAAATTTTATTATTTTAAGTCTGGCAAAATTAAAAGTTAATTGGTGTGCCTAGACTGATTAATCTGTGTTATTTTTATTATTATGGAATCTGAGAGTTTATAATGGATTAACTAGATGTAACTGGTAAAAGTAATGGAAGATATATTTCCATATAGTTTCACCAGTAACTGCATTCATAATCTGCTTTGAAGCAGAATATAACAAGATCCTGATAATTTCAAAAGTAGGAAACCAGGAAAAAATGAGGACAGGAAAAAAAGTAAGTTTTGTGGTCATGTATTTGTTGAAAATCTTGCATTTTACAAATATGATGGAAAAACTATTCATAGGTGTCTGTCTTTGCTATTGTATGGGGAAGCTGTGTTTAGACTGATGTTTATAGTCCGTATTAAGTAACAAATCAAAAGTATGTATCGGTGATTGTACTGGTTTTAAAAACTCACTGGAGAAAAGTTAAGACTGCTGAAGCCTCACCCCTGGGGGGAGCCAAAGAAAACAAGATTTTGAGGGGTTAAAAATGTTAAAGTCACAATTTTACTGAAGCAAAACTCGCAAACAGTACAGAGGAAAATGGTTTATCTACAAAACCAGGAAAGGCAGAACACCACCTGGCCCCCCAACTCTCAGGCAAAACCGAAATTGCTGTGTGGCCGGGAGATCAAAGGCGGCTGTTTCGTCTGAAGGGATTTACTCTGCCGAGGTGCTGCTGTGAGTCCCAGTGCAGCCGTGGCCAGTGGAGGTACCACTGCAGCACTGGCGGTGTCAGCGTGGGCAGGGCTACCCCAACACCACGGTGTGGTCCCAGCAGCAGCCACCTCTCCTCAACCACGGCCAGTGAGGAATGGCCACCCTTCTGCCTGCTGCCCTGAAGAGACAGCCCATTAAGGTAACGTACACGGGTGTGGAATACACAGTTTGGTCACCCCCACATAGTGCTAAACTTTGCCTCCTATTCCTCTGACCAGGACAATGATGAAGAGAACTGAAGATGTATATCAGAAATGCAGCTTTGAAGAATGAATTTAAAAACGTTTCTGAAAGTGATTTCCTTCACTGAAGTTGATGTTATTGTAGAAATTACATGTATCACAAGTCAGTCTTCAAAGAAACTGCAAATAATGTATAAATATCTTAATGTACAGAAAGTTCCAGTGAGTTTTTGGTTTAGTGGGTTTTTGTTCAATCTGCTAGAGAGAGGTATAAAAGGAATCATAGCTTGAAATTATAAAACCTGGTGAAATTAGAAATAAAAGGTACATTTTTTGATGATGGGAAGATGCAATTCAATCAAGTAGAAAATGGTGTGGAGTCCCAGTCCTCACTTGGCAAGTTTATTTGAAAGGGTCTTGAGGTCCCTTAGGTGGGTGCATGGGAGAAATGCAACATTCTCAGGTGGTTGAAAAACCCAACTATTGGCAAACTTCAGAAGATCAGAAAATTGGCAAAAGTTAAAAAACCCATTAAGTCAAAATAAAGTATTTCACTTAGAATTGACTCAGCAAACTCTATTCATCCAACCTTAAATTACCCATATTTCAAGAAGAGGGAAATAGGAGTAGAAAAGAAGAGAAAGGGGGAAAAAAAGAGGGAAAAGCAAGATACAGCTAGTGTCTTGGATCCTGGTATGATTTCAGCTGCCTTAAAATCCAAGGACAAAAGGGATGCAACCACCTGTGTCTCAGGGCAATGGGTTTTATCTGCTCTGGCCTCTTGTGGCCACCTCCCCCAGGTGGGGCTTCCAGACCTGTGGCCGCTCTGGGGTTCAGCTGGGGCTGCAGGGGTGGGGTGGAGGCATTGCTTCCCATGTGCCAGGTGTGCCAGTGACTGACAACCGCTCGGACTGGACTACAGGCTCCAAGGGGATGGGGGGTGGAGCAGTGCATGTCCCACTTCCACAGAACTTGCACTGCTCCCCCCTCACACACATACACTTCAGTTGTTTAGAGCCAGTAATCATTTTCTCCAGTCTCTCACAAATGGTAATTCTTCCTCTTTCTTACTCTTTGAATAAAGACTGGATTTTTTTGAAAGAGATGATTTATCGTTATACCATCACTAAGATCAATAAAAATTACCTTTTACAGAAGTCAAGCTGATAGTCTAATAGCTTTATCTGGATCAATCCTGACTGAGTTACAGCCTTCCAACAAGTCAGCAGACAGATGCTATATCACTGCAATGGGCTACGTGTCCTCTTAACCTTGCCAAAAGATAAGGTAAAATTTATACCCCCATGAAATTACTTTAAACTAATGCATTTTACCTCAGAAGATAGGGTGAGCTAAGTGTGCACATATGGTCTATTGTAACTCACCTTATGAACAGTGACTTGTAAACCTGCTGTAAATCGTTAGCTTTTGATTCTGTGCCCCTCTGCTTCCATGAACAGGAACTACTCCATGCTTAAAAGCTTTTACATGGGTAAAAGGTTTTACATGGCCCTCCATGGATAGTAGCATTTTTATGAGATGTGATGGATCTGTAACTGTGGCGGGAATAAGTACTTTTTAAAATAGGAATAAAAGTCAGTTTTATGCCCCTCACTACAAGACAGACCTTGAGGGGCTGAAGTGTGTCCAAAGAAGGGCAACAAATCTTGTGAAGGGTCTGGAGCAGTCTCATGAGGAGCTGCTGATGGAGCTGGGATTGTTTAGTCTGGGGAAAAGAAGAAACAGGGGAGACCTTACCTCTACAACTCCCTGAAAGGAGGTTGTAGCCAGGTGGGGGTCAGTCTCTTCTCCCAGATAACAAGCAATAAGACAAGAGGAAATGGCCTCAAGTTGCACCAGGGGAGGTTTAATTTGGATATTAGGAAAAATTTCTCAACTGAAAGGATTGCCAGGCATTGGAAGAGGCAGCCCAGGGAAGTGGTTGAGCCACCACCCCTGGAGGTATTTAAAGATGTGTAGATGTGGTGTTTAAGGACATGTTTTAGAGGTGGACTTGGAGTACTTGTCTACGTAAATGGTTGGACTCAATGATCTTAGAGGTCTTTTCCAACCTAAACAATTCTGTCATTTTATAATTCTAAGTGCAAATGAATGTTAGTCCTTATTTAATTAGTTACAAGATCAGTTTTTGCGAAAATCATGATTCATAGATGGTAATAATGCTAGGCATTTGATACAGTTCAATACTTTAAGACCTTTGATAAAATAATTTGGTTTTTAAATCCGGTGTCTACTCCTTGTGAGCTTCTCGAAAACAATCTTTCTCTTACAAGATGACCTCAAGGGTAAACAAAATTAATGAAAAAATTTGATCAGAAAGGGCTTAAAATTCAAGAATACAGGCACTACAATGAAAACCTTTTCCAACAGTGCAAAATGTATAAGAGTTCAAAGCTACAAGCTATACCAACGATTTATAGTACTACAGACAGATGATTACAAATTCAGTCTGAACAGATGACCTGTTAGAAAATAAAGATCCTATTTACATTTAAGATGGTTGATAACAGTGTATGAGGCAACATGTTTTTAAAAAAGAAATTAAAGAATGTTTACATTGTTCATAAACAAAGCATTGCCTAAAGAGTGCTAGGATGTGCCTGTACATTTGTGCCTGAAAATTAGAATTTGAAAATAAAAAATAAATTATATTATCTCTCTTTTTCTCAAGCTGTACAGTGATTCATCAAATGTTTTTCAGAAGAAGCTGTTATTCTCATACAATAACTGGCTTCTGTGTCACCCTTTCTTGTTGAATGAAGTAAGTCAACAACCTTCACACACTCTCTCAGACGCACTTCTTCCAAAGCAAGGCTGAAACACCCACCAGTATGTCTGTGTAAGAAGCTAAAAGTAGTGACACCTGCTCTGCAGATAAACATCAGTCTTCAGCGCTCTCACTGCAGTATCTGCTGATGCTGTGCAGTTTTATATAACCCATTTTCTTATTTTCCAAATTGCCAGGAACCTTGAATGAAAACAGGATCTTATCTGCCTATTGTCTCTACTTGAATTAATAATCTTCTGTTTGTGATATCTCAAATTATTGCTATGAAAATGATTGCAGTTTTACAGAAGGCCGTGGCAAAAAATAAGATGTAAATGCTTCTAATCAAAGATACTCTTCATGCAAATGAAACTCTAATTAGAAGAGGAAACAATCTGTTTTAGCAGACCACCATGAGAAGAGCTGCTCAGCATTGAATGTAGTTTGGTAAAGATATTAGCATGAAAAAAGATACTAGAGTAAGTAAAAGTAATTGAGTATTTAATCTGGCTTTTAGGATATAATCCTAGAATATTCAATCCATGAACAGAATTTAGGAATTGGGTTTAGGGTTGAATATAAGCTGAAATCAGAATAATTTTTGCTGTTAGGGCCTTTACAAAATATATCTTTCATTTTCTTACAAGTGTTGAAAGCTGCTTCACTGAAATGGGGAATTCATGTCAGATTATCAGAGTTTAGTCTATTTGCACACAGAATTCTATCACATAGTCTAATAAGATTGTCTTGAAATGCTGAAGACTATTACACCAGGGTTCCAAGACTAACTGTCACACTGTATATGAAACAATAATTTAAATTAACTATTAATTTTCATCTTTTTTATTTTCCTTTAAAAGTCTCTTCTGTTGTCTGAAAAATTAATATGTTGCAATAGGGATTCTTTATTTATGTTTCTAACTCTAAGGATGGGGTTTTTTTTAGCTCTGTTCCTTCAGGACCCTTCAAACCCATCATTCTGAGAAGCTTGCAGGCATGCATTTATTATTAGAGTTGGTAGACACAAGTATTATAAACAGACACTGGTATAATAACAAAATGTGCTCTATTAGACAATACGAGTTTGTCAAGACAAGAGATCTCCAGAGAAGAAGACTGATTTTATGTAAAATGTAACTAGGAGAAATTCTTAATTTCAGAACAAAAAATTTCAAGATCATGGAACGGTGAAGCTGAAGAAAACCTTGGAATAACTGAAAACATTCAGATCAAGTCTTCCCACTGTTTTGTCTTCTCATGTTAAAGGAATCTTATTTATGAAACACCTTTTGTTTGCTTTGACCCTTTGGATACTGGTTTGTCTTGTTTTTCTCAGTCTTTTTTCCTGATCAGTAGAATGTGATCACTAGATGAAGAAGAGAAACCCATAGCTCACTGGCTGTAACATGTGGCTGGGTTATGGAATTTAGGCATGTCCCGTTCAGCTGAATGAGACGAAGCAAGTATTTGAAACTATGCCAGCTATTTCCTACACTGGTTTGAGAGGTTCCTTACTCTAACCAGCCAAACCAGGGATGTGAATGAGGTCATAGTTTCAAACTGACTCTTTGCAGCTTTATAGGATAGTGCTGATTCAGAAGTATAGCCAGTTCTAATTGGAACAGAAACTAAATGACCTTGATGTCACCAAGAAACCACCTCAAAAATGCAAAAGCAGACCCAAAGGCCTCCTCCAAAACTGTGCTATAAGTTTGGGATGTTCAATTAATTTTCATATCTGGGATAGAAGACAATTAATTTCATGGCTTTAAGCACAGAAGTTCAAGAAATAAAAAAACAATATAATGCATTGTGCATATTCCAGTTATGTGAAAAACCAGATATATGATGAACATATATTGTATATAATTTATGGAGTACATGGTATAGTTTGGAAAAGTTTGTTTAAAATCTTATATTGTGAGAAGACTATTGGAATCTAAGCATGTTACCCATTGAAATACACCTGCATACTACAGCTTCTTTTGCTGATAATTATAATGCAAAAATGTTGTCTAACCTTTAATATAACATTTCTCTATACAAAATATACATTTTATAAATGTACTCACATATGCTAAAATGAATTCTTAAATTTATAGGCAATGCTGAAAAAAAAAAGTCCAAACAACCAAAACCACAAAAAAAACCCTAAACCACACAAAAGCTAAAATCCAAATAAAAGATATAATGTCTATATAATTTTTATTTGTCATCAGATATATTATTATTACAGTCAAGAAAAAAAAGGGCTTAATCAATATGATCAATATTTTAAAAAATGTGTTAAGCAGTGAAATTTGTGAATTTGGGACAAATCCAATTAACAGTGTCACCTGGGATAAAATCCTGTAATGGAAAACTCTTAATTTGCCCTTGATCATGCTATTCTGTCTAAGATTTCATACTACCCAACACAGATTTCTTACTGTGTCATTCAGCAAGGTGGTTGTGGAGGTGGGAGGGAATGAGAGTCTGAACTCTATCTCAAAGATTGTTTATGAACTTAACGTTTAAAGTTAATTGGATAAAATGCATTATTACCCTTGGGAATATTGGTCAGAAAAAAAGAAAAATCTTAAATCTCGGAAGAGGCCTTGTCATATGGAAGCAATCAGGCTTCTTTTTGCTCATTATCTCTATGACTTTCCTAGTAATGCATTTGGTTACTAAAAGTATCCCCTTTTTATCAGGAAGGCTAACTGCTCAGCCCCCGGCTCTGCAGTTTGTTAATTCAGACACTTTCTCAGAAAGCAGAGCTAAGAGTTTAAGGCTTCTTAGGGCAGGCAAGACTTAATGTCTCTGTTCTGTTACTTTAAGTACTTAAGGTGCTATTACTACAAGACTCCTCCATGAAAGAATTGTTATGTTTGTTCCACTGGTCCTGCTTGATCAAAAAAGTACTTGACAGCTATTCTTAAGAGTATTTTGATGTGACTTGTGTTTTCTGTTGCCTGGTTCTGTTAGTTGATACAGCATTTAGAAATGCAGGTGGAGAAATATGTTGGCTGAGAAAAGTAGCTTTTCCAGAAGATCTTTTTGGGGAAGCTGTGGAAGGAGTCTGGCTGCCTCATTAGGAGATCCTGCTGGAGCCAGGAAACCACTTTCATGTGGTAGGTAGGCTCCATCTTGCCCCGTGTTGCTTTTAAGTTCATGGTCAGAACCTCAGCTGATAAAAAGCTGATGTAAGTCTGGATGATGTCAGGCCTGAGCCTTTAATATTCATTGGTAACACCTTGAATCCTTTTAGTGGTATCTTGTCTTCATTAACTTTCTTTTCTGGTGACACATCAATTCCAGTATTTGGACCTACAGTTGGCTTTTTATATTGATTTTTTAAATTAATTTAGAAAAGGTTGTGAAGTTCTTCCGAGTAGATATGAAATGATTTATCACTACCAAGAACTATATGTCTCTTCAGTGGAATTGAAAAGAAGGGCTCAGCTCCCATTGTTAACTAAGAGCTCTTCTGTATATTAAGCTACACTTAAAAAGTACAGAAATTACTAGAATTTATTTAGGTATATTTTATCGTTTATATATATATATATATATAAGAATAAACCTACACATTTTCTACAGCCTTTGGAGAATCAGTGTGCTTCATATGACTAAGGAATAACTGGTCACCATTGAGTTATTTCAGTTCACTTATCTTGAATACAATTCGTTTGGAGAGAGGCAAGGAATACATTTTAACCCAAACATTACCAATGTAAGATGCCTTACACACTTGAGGATAAAAGAATTAAAGTCCCAATCTAATTTTAGTTGTGACTAGCTCTTATTTTGACAAGTAGATCTTTTATCTAAAACAAAGGTAAGTAGGCAAATTAATGGTAAGTTTTCCTAAAGTGGCAAAGGTGACAATTCTGAATATAGCACTTGGTGACACCCCATGTGATGATAGCAAATTCAGAATGGAAAATGATTCCCTCTTCTTCCCCGACTTTTGCGGTAGTATTTGACCTAGTGCTGAGATGTAGTGCACTAATACCGGTCTCTTTTGGTATCAGAGCTACTGACACTGTTTCTTCATCTCTCCCCCACAGTACACCTATCCCTCACACCTTTTACCCCTTTTCTCCTATTTCTCCTTATCAATTACTTTTACTAATCCATATCTTCTGTGTTTTTTCACTTTATCCAATAATCTTCTGTAAATAAGGTTCTTGCCATTACAAGTAGGTTTTGGGGACTCAGGATGTGTTTGTACTTGTCTTCTTTTATGTATATTAGCAGTTGTCTAGTTATCAGGTAACTTTTAAAAATTTTGCTTTAGCTTACAGTGAGGTCAAGTAGTTATTCTGTGCAGATTAAATTGTCTCTGAATAAAAATTTGTATGGATGAGTGGACACAGAATGATACCAGAGGCTATTTCCTAGTACTGAAATCTTATTATGGGTAAATATGTCATATATGCAGCCAAAAAATTTACTGTTCATACAGCTGAAATTTCAACAGTCTATTCAAAGATTTATTTATTATTTTGTTTTATTTTATTTATTATCAGATTCAGTTATTGCGGAGTAAGAAAGTAAAGAGTAATGCCATTATCGAAAAAAAAAATCTTTTAGAATACAGTTGAAGTTATTATGCACACATCCTGGTACCTAACCCTTTTTTTTTTTCTGAGTTTCAACTGTCTTTTCGCTGTTTCTCTGTATCCTGAGGTAAGTGGCTTCAATCTAGTTGGGGTATTGCAAGTCATCAGCATCCTAAGTCCTTTCATATGGAGGAGTATGGTGTTAATTGTGATGGTTTCTTCCTCCTTCTCTCTCCTGAATTTACTTAGGGCTACTTTTATGTCTTTGTTAGACCCACTTTGCAGTTTGATCTTTCTCCTGTGGTCTGTAACCACTTCATACATATGGTGCATTTCTATTTGTATAATTTTGTTTTCCTTTGTTGTCTTTATGAACAAACCCCCAAAAACGACTCTTACGTCTGCATTTATTTGAGTTGTTTATAGCCCTGAGGTCTGGAGCCTGTGTTCTGTCTCTTTGCCGCCCCCATGCTTGTACTTCTATCTATATAAAAACTGCAGCTACACTATACAAATATACGTGAAAATAAACCAAGTTGGGCATAGCCCCAGTCGTTGGAAAAGTTGCTGTTACAGAAAAATCAAATAAAAAAAAAGTTCCAGGCAGGTTGAAGCAAATTCTGACAAAGTAATCTTTGTAAGCCTCAGTCTGGAGGTCCCAACTAAGTCATTAACAGCCTGTTACTAACAATGTCAACCATGTATTTACTGAGCTACAGAGCTAAAAGGTCTTAGTTCCCCAACAGAAGTCACAAATCACACCAGGTATTGTTCAAGATAAAATCTGTTTTAAAGTTAACAAGGGGCATAGAAAGCCTGAATACCCAGGAATCACTGAACAAAAGGACACATAGACAACCAAGAGTATCCAGAGCCAAGCTGCTGGAAGACCCCTTTACACTCTGACGACTTGCTGTGATGCTCTATTGTATTTTTATCTCTGCCATATTTTGATTAGCCTGTTAAAATCATTTTAATTCACTAAATTCTTGGTTTATCAAATAAAATGTGTACTTTTCATGCCCATGACAAGACTTTAAATGCCACACTCATTTTTTTTTCAAACAAGGAAAGTAAAGCTTTGAGCAATTATTCGACTAGAACTTTTAAGTGATTATTCTGGGGTTTTTCAGTACTTAATATCTCAAGAAGATTTGTCAGTGTCTTTCTAAAATCTAAAAGAAGGAGAAAGATTTAATCCTAATTTACTACTTTCCAATGAAGTAATTAGTATTCATTAGCTGTTGGGATCTAGTTTTATATACTTTGAATTGAAACATCTAGAGAACTGAACTAATCTCCACATTCCACTTTATATTTTTGCTCTGCCTGATTCTAAAGCTGAACTGCTTTATTTGTATTGCATTGTTGTGAAAGTTGTGAAAGTCATAAATGTCACCTTTTCAAAGCATTCTTATCAGCTGACTTAGTCATATTTGCCTTTGTAAGCAGGAACATAATCAGAAAAATTGTTGGGAAAAGTCTCAACTAATACTATGAAAGTTCTAAAAGTATCTTTTCAAAAGCTGAGTTAGCTCTTCAGCTGAGACCTGGTGAATGGATAATATGGAGAAAACAAAGAACACAGAGGAAAAATTTCCATGGTGGCACAAAAGTCAAAATCTGGACTCATTTAATGACCTTTTTTTTTTTCCCCTGTGTGTTTGGGAGCTCTCTTTCAACCTGTCCTTGGTATCTAAATTCACTCTGTGAGATATTTGAAACCTGCTGATATTTGTATACCTCCTAGTTCTGTTGTTTAATCTGTAAGGACTATTATGAGCAATATGATTAATGCAGTGAGCAGTATTTAGGATATTTTAAATGATTCCTAATTAATTAATTACATGTCCAGTTTAGGCATTTAAGTAAGGGGTAAATCCAAGCTTTTCAGGAGTCTATTTCTTTTATGGATGAAGAAAGAAGTAATTACTCTATGAAGAAAATCAGAGAACCCTAAGGAGTAGGACTAAAATATGGCAGCTTTGAAGACTCCAAAAGGTCAGACATACCATAATCAGAAAAGAATTTCAACATCATGCTAAGACAAAGCTATAAAATATTTATGTAACGAGGGAGCTTTACTAGGAGCAGGATAAATTATGATGTTTTGTCTGCTCATGATTTTATTTTCTGAGTTATTTATTGGAGGGGAGGGGGAGTTGTTTCTTGTTGTGTGTTCTCTTCTAGTGATTTTTTTCTCTGCAGATTTCATGCTGAGTGCCAGATAGACAGCTCTCAAATACCATGTTTGCTTATCTTCAAAGAGGTTACAAAATGTACAACAGTCTGAATGCTGATTAAGGTGGTTCATCTGCATGTCTGAGTTTAGCTATGACTTGTCTATAATGGCCTAACATTCAAAACTTAGATTTTGAATAATTATTATTTTTACAAGAAAAAAAAAGAGGAAAAGGAACTGGACTAAGTCTTGTTGATACAACTATCCACTGCTATTATTGATGTATTTTATATATCCATGTTGTAGTGTAAAACATAACAAACTTTCCCTCTTACCTTTTGGAAATACTCCTTTATTTCTTTGAACCTTGCTCCTCGAATGGTGTCCTGGCTTTCTATATTCTGCAGTGTTTACTCTGCTATCAAAATCTCCAGACTATCTTATCTCTCATTCCTACTTCTTGACACCTTTATGTTTCTTTTCTTTTTATCTGCAGGGATTTTATAGTTTTTTATGATGGCACTAAGGTTATTTGATGTTTAGCATGTAACTGGGTTTTCAGATTGCATTTTCAAATCTGCTCTTCAATGGTGATTCAATGCTAAAGGAAACCAAATAAAACTCATTTTGTATCTTATATTTATTTTCATGATAGCAAAATTCCACCAAGTAAATTCATTTAAAACATCTACATTCTCACATCTACTTTTGTTTAAGTGTTTTCTTCTTTTTGATAGGTGTTTTGTAATTTAAACAGTTTATCTTTTCTCCATTTTGCTTTACTCTATACAGCAACATTTCTTTTCTTTTTTTCTTAATGCAGGTTGAATTCTTATTTTCCAGTTTTGAGTAAACAGTTTTTTGGTGTATTTCTCAAAGCATGACATATTGGGGCATATTTACAGGGGAATTCCTCAAGCAGCCAGTGAAAAACTATACAGTAAGTAACAGAACAAAAGACTACGACTATTATTATTACTATTGAAAAGAATGAAAAGAAGACATAGTTCTTCCTTTAAAATTAAAATACTAGTCTTTATGCATAGGTCAATAAGCAAATTAAACTCTGGTATAATTTCTATTTTTCTGGCACCATACTGAATTGAAAAGACATTTTAGACAACCAGGTGAAAGTTTGGCTTTCATTTTATAAAGTCTTACCTAACAGAAATGTAGCATTTGGAACAGCAAATTTCAAAGTCTTGCTTATCATAGCTGTCTTTTCTGACATGCAATTAAATATTTATCTCTTTATCGCTCTTCTGGTTTGGCCGGGATAGAGTTAATTTTCTTCACAGTAGCTGGTATGGGGCTGTGTTTTGGATTTGTGTTGAAAACAGTGTTGATAACACAGGGATTTTTTCCTTATTGCTGAGCAGTGCTTACACAGAACAAAGGCCTTTTCTGCTTCTCAGCCACCCCACCAGCGAGGGTGTTGGGGGTACACAAGAAGTGGGAAGGGGACACAGCCAGGATAGCTGGTCTCTACTGACCTAAGAGATATTCCAGACCATATGGCATCACGCTCAGCTCATAAAGCTGGGGAATGAGGAATAAGGGGGGGCTTTCGGAGTGATGGCATTTGTCCTTCAAGTCACCATTATGTGTGTTGGAGCCCTACTTTCCTGAGCACCTGCTTGTCCATTGGAAGTGGCGAATGAACTCCCTGCTTTGCTTAGCTTACATGTGCAATTTCTGGTTTCCGTATTAAAATGTCTCTATCTCAACTGATGTGTTTTCTCACTTTTACTCTTCGAATTCTCTCCCCCATTCTATCAGCGGAACTGAGCTGCCACCTGGGGTAAAACCACAACAATCCCTTTGTCTGCAAACTGAATATAATGACACTGCCCACTACACAGTACTGCTGTAATGATACATGGAATATTGTGGAAGATGAAATACCCTGTTAGTTAGTTGCATCTAAAGGAATAGTTGTCATGGTGGTGTTCAGTCAAAGATTGGACTTGATGGTCTTAGTGGTCTTTTCCAACCTTAATGATTCCTTGATTCTATTAAATAAAAGATGTAGAATTATGTATTTGGGGATAAAAAAGTATAGAAAGGAAGATCATTGGAATTTTCTATATAATGAATTTTCTCTTTATTTATCAGATTATGGTTTCTTCTCACTGGTAGATCTTGAATGAATGTATTTTTGTTTTTAAGACTTCAATAACTTTCTAAAACACAACACAAGCATGTTCCTCAATAATTGAATAGTTTTAGAATGCAAACATCACTGCAGGGCTGTGTAATTAATTACTTCTGACATACACAAGTAGTAAAAAAAAAAAACTTTAGGCTCTATGTTGCTGTATAGCTTTTTTTTTTGCAGATGATCAAGAAGATGAAGATGAATACTGAATCAATATTCATCTTACTCATTTAATCAGTTGTTCAACTTAGAAATCAAAGGAAGTATCTTTTCTAATTTTGAATCTCTGAAACTCTTCATACAGAAATGCACTTCATTCTTTAAGAAAGAAATTAATGTAGAGACATAAGCATAAACTCAGTATAGAAAAACTCACACTGGTGATAAAATTGTGATCAGAAATACAGTGTTTCATTTCAAGATTTAAGCAATTGGTTTGTATATTGACAGCAATAACTGCCAGCAGTTTTGATCAACAAAAAATACTAAGTAAATAACAGAGTAAATAGTCTTAGCACTGCAGGTAAATTGTGTTCACTTTAGAAAAGTACAATCAATCATTGTATTGTAGCTCACTAGAAGCTTCCTATCCTCTATTCCCAGCACAGCATGATTTGCTGGTGTTAAACACCAAGCAAATCTATACTGAAAATGGCACTGCCTCTTAACCAATTCACACGGTCTTTGATATTAAATTTATATACATTAATAAAAATAAATATAGCAACAAATTCTAATAGATCATCTATCTTAAAAAGCAAAGGAAAACAATCTTAAAAAAAACAAAGAAAAAATGTGAAGTGGTGAGTCATTTGGACAAAGCAGCTCATTTTATCAATTCCATAATTTTGCTGCAGTATAATCTAACAGAGAACACTTTAAAGATCTGAAAGGGTATCTATCTCAACAGACTTGTCTTTTTCAGTGATATGGTAATCATAATTTTCTATTTAATCCCTTGCTACCCATAAAATCCTAAAATATTTCTTAAAGACACTTGGACTCTCTATTTTAAACTCTTTCTAAGGAAGTTTATTTATGGTTGTTAAAAACATATTGTTTCCTTTTCTGAAGCCTTATCTTGATTTCCCTGGTGGCCACTGATAAGAAGATATTTCCCTTCAGTTGTCAGTTTTTCCTATGGTGCTTTGGAGAGAAAGGGGTCTCCTGTATTGACCCTATTTGTTTTTTGAATTTGTGTGTCTTTTCATTTCTTCTATGAGTTAATTTCTGAAGAGCTAAAAATGGACTGAATCATAACTTTCTTTTGAATATAATGTGTTTTGCTTTTTCAAACATTTCACTGCTTTTACTAGTGTTCATCCAGAATGAGGCCTAAACCTGTAAGTAGAAAGAACCTGCACTGGATTTGGAATGATTTGCCTCTGGCACTGTAACAAACTCCCTGAGAAGTGAGGAGACTGTGGGTGGTAAAAGGGAAATAAGTGAATTATAGATGACTATGCTTTGCATCTTCTAATGAAGAACAGATAGAGTTATCATATGAGTGAAGAATTAAGTAGGAGCACAGCTGAGAGGACTTCATGAGACACTATGGGCAATACATACTGCAAGACTAGAGAACATCAAACTCCCCTCCCTTCTGGCTGTGCTGGAGGATTCCTTTGCTGAAGATTCAGCTTGTTGTAGCTTACATGCAAGGTTTCAGAGGAGTCCTAGAACTTCTTTAATTAACTAATGCCTCTGTGAACTAGAAAGATTTGGTTTTTCTGCCCCCTTCAAACCTGTTTTGCACCTCTGTAGTTTAGCTCACCTCTCACTGTATTCTGCACTTCTCAAGAGGAGCTGGAAGCTAATGAAATCTTCTAACTCAAGTTAGAAGATCAGCCTCCTTGTGTTCTAAAACAAACTGTGAGTGATCCCTTATAAACTCAACTGTCCCTTGCATCTGTTGCTTAGGAAAAGAAAGCAAATAAATTGTTCTAATACATTGAATGCAGCAGTTTAATTTGTTCTTTAATTTGTTGGTCCTACTTCTGTGAGAAAGATGTATATATGTATATATGTATATCATAAGCAGACTCTTTTCTTGCTACCCTCAAATAATAAAAATTTTAAAATCCCGCTTAATTTTCAAAGTAAAGTAGTTCTAAATTGAAATGAAACTGAAGAAATACAAGGAAATGTGCAACAGGGTTTGTTGACACATACGTGTGTGTTATATCCCTGTGCCCAAACTCATCAACTCAGGCTTTAAATGGCAAGTCCATCTGATCCAGGCCCACAAGTATGGGCTTTGCAAGTGATCTAAAAATCCATGCTATTTAATAATGGCACAAGACTATTATGCATCCTGTGATGGTAAAAAAATAAAATGATAAAGATTATGCCAAATGTGCCAGAAAAACTAACATTTTTCAAAATCCTATTGAAAAGCTCATAAAATTCAGTTAATTTATCCTTCTAATATTTTGAAACTTTGTTGTAATTTCCATGTTCCCCTACTTCAACCTATTCAAAGGCATAAATTCTCCTCATTTACAGCTTGAACTTAATTTAGCTTTTTTTCCTGTCATTTTAGGAAAAGAAACTACAATGTTCTCTGTCATCTAATCTAATAATTTTCATGTTTGTACTGGTGCAATGAGATTGCTTGCCTAATATGACACATGGACAAGTTTCAAAACTGGTCATAAGACCTTTGTTTATCTTTTCATGTCCTCTTTCTTCTGTATTCATCAGATCAGAGAATTTAACTATGAAAGCCCTTCTACTTCTTGAGTCATCTGCTGTGACAAATAACCCAGTCATATAAATTATTTCACCAACAAATTTAAGTTTATTATTAAATTGAAGTTTATATTTAAAGTAATTTTTGCATCCCCTTCATCCTTCCTTTCTTCCTTCTGATTTATATTCTTTCACTACATCATTGTCACTGACATATTTCTGGAATATTTTCACTAATCTTTAATTTCTAGAGTAAATAATAATCTTAATAAATTTATTAAAAACATTAATTTATTCAATAGCAAATTTCTAATAATATTTTCCTTCTACCAACATTTTCCATTTATTCCTAGTGTTTGTTTCCCAGATGATTACAGTCCTTCATCTTCTTTCTTTGCCCTTTTTTGCTTGCCAAATTGCTTTTTTTGTCCTTCTCACCCTCCTCTCCTTGTGGCTCTGATGCATACAAGATTCATTTTTCAAGATTACACGAATCTGATTAATAACTGATCATGGCTTCAGGAAACACAATTCAGATTAAACCAACAGGAATCTACCTCTAACGATGATTCATTCACCATAAATTGTCAACAATATCCAGCAGAGGTAAGTCTGAATGGGCCAGCTCTAAGGGTGGGGCCATGACTTTTTTTTTTTTTTTTCCCAGGCTTGTGAGAGGAACAAAGAACCATGGAAAAAATTATGCTCTCCTTGTTATCCTTTATGAGATAAAATTATATAAAGTGAAACAGTGAATCAATTCTATGAGGCAGCAGAGTAAAGCTAAGCTATTGGCTATGGAAAGTGCTTTGAAATCTTCCACCAAGCCCTTGTTAAATCATCAGTAACTGCAAGAGGCAAGCACTCAGTACTTCCTCTCACTCTTAGGTCAGTAAAAGTTAGTAATCTGTTTAAATTCATCTGTCCTCTGTCCATGGAGGCAAAATAATCAAAAGCATTAGGAAAATTTGAATTTTTTCATTTTTCTGTAAGAAAAACTTTTGAATTTGTTAAGATTCTACCATCCATATCTTAACAAGTCTCATTCTTAAAAACTCTTTTTAAGAATAAGCCCTATGTTGTCTCCTTTTTCCTGTGATTCTGGAGGAGCCCTCTTCAAGCATTCCCCTTCATTTGAGTGGAGCATGATAGGATCATGCATTATTTGAAATAAGTAGATAGATGTCTTATCCTGCTTGAGGACTGCTAGTGTTATTCCCTTTTAATGCTAATGTTTAGTATTTCAAGTGCTGCTGAGTCAGTAAAGTGAATGACTCACTGACTTTTTCACATTATCTTTTAATTTTGTTTGCCTTAGATGTATCTACTTGAATGTGTTTAGTAAATGAAAACCAAAAAAACCCCTGAGATTCAGAGTAATTTATATATCAGAAATGTCAGCTGACTGAACAGTTTCTGAACAAATGGAAGAGAGGCCAGTGCCATAATCCTTAATACACCCATGTGGCATTTACTGGCACCAACTTGAATGGCACTTCAGTATGAAAGGTTGAATTAATAGCTGTTACTTAGCCCAAGTAAAGCTTAGGGTAGAGAGTCCTCTGTTAGAAGATTGAAATATCAAGGGAAAAAAGCAATCAACTGGCTGCCACAAAGGGCTGAACCTTTTACAGTCAGGATGTGGTTTGACATGGATTCTTTAACTAGTTCCACAGCTGCCCTGCCCCTGTTGTTTCCACTGATACAATTATCTGTGGGGAAAAAATTAATTTTTGTTCCACTTTTTTCTTTCTTGCCAAATTATTTTTATGCAGATCAGTTCCTTCACCTGGCATTTCTGGAGCTCCCCAAAATTCCTGCCAACACAGCTGGTGCTACAAAGGGAAGGCTGTGTGCAGGATTTGGAGGCTCCTTGCCACTTGGAATGTGCCCAGGAGAAATTCGTGTCAAGTCACAGCCTTATCTATAACCAAGGTAGGAAAAGTAGCTATAAATAATAAATAAAATAAAATTTTAAAATCATAACAAAGTAATATATTTCTGAGTTACTTAAATTAACCCACTAGCTTTGGAAAATGAAATACCTTGCACATAAGATGTACAGGGGAAAAAAATCAATTTGTACTCATTTTATGCATTGTTACTTTAAAATGTTAACCAAGTATAAAAAAAAATTAAAATCTGTATAAATTAATCTTTTTTTAAATGCCTATTGAAATGACAAGAGTTCCTGAAAAAAAAAACCTCTTAGAAAGTTCCTATGGTTTCATTGTCCTTAAACATAAACTTAGGAACTTGACTTTAACCATCCTTTTTTTAAAATTATTACTTATGCCTTAAAAATTTGCATTATCATTTGTTATCATTTGCTGGTTTTGTCCTCTTTTCTAACTTTTCAATGTTGTTCTTTCACAGTATAAATGATAGAAAGGTACGGTACCCTATGAAGAAGTCTGGACATACAAGCTCTGACTGTAATAGGAATTAGAAGGATGATTTTCCATATATTTCACATTTTGGAAGATTGCAAGCCATAATATACATCAATAAAATCTGGTGCAATTGTTCCTTTAAAACTAGAATCACAGAATTCTAAGTTTATTTTGTACCTTTGTCAAGCAAATTTGCTTAACAAAATAAAAGTTGTTAAACTACAATTCAACCTGACAGAAAAAGTAGTCATCCTAAAGTGCTCAGTGATATAAAGCAGACCCACATCTTTATATTATGTAACATAAGTTTAAATTCACAATGTGAATTCCAAAAAAGTTTTTAAAGTTGTATTGTAAATGCTAAAATACCCAAAATATAATTGGAGATAAATCAAACAATGTTTTATGCAATAAACAATCAGTCCTTTATTTGAGTGCCAGTTTATTAAGTGTCAAGAGCCATCTTACTTCTAACTTGTGATCATATGGAAAAAAAATACTCCTATCACCTGGTTGCCTCTTATTTTTGCATCATTCAATTAGAAGGTATTCACAAAATACCTGTCTAGAAGATGTGTACATGCGTTACGAAGTAACTAATAAAAAACCAATAACATCTTAAACTTTTATAATATATAATGTTGATATTGACTATCATATATATATTATATGTATAATAATGTAATATTGACTGTCATGTGTGGTATAAAGCAATCTACACTTAGCAAAAGAATAAATGTTTTAATTTGGAACTGGATTTCACTTGATGGGGCTCTGAGCAATCTGTCTAGGGGAAGATGTCCCTGGTTATTGCAGGGGCATTGGACTAAATGACCTTCAAAGGTCTTTTCCAACTCAAACTACTCTATGATTCAAACTACTCAAGATCCAAAGCATTTAAGTGCTTTGGGTACCTCTAGAGTACTCTGCCACAGAGCAAACCTAAGAAATTGAGGATATGAGATCTGAGCTAATTTAAGGTGTGTAGTGAGGTACCTTCACACAGGTGAAAGTCTTTTAGCTGCTCCTTGAAGGAAATTATTCAAGTACTGTATTCCATTGTTGATGAAGTTTTGATAATGGTTTAAGTGTTGTATGCTTGAAGGCCCAGTTAGTGCCCACATTTTCAAAGCCTCTGCTAACATCTTACACTTGTCATTTTCTGCATTTCATTTTTGTTTTAGGGTTATAAAAAAAAAACCACCCTAATTGCTGTGAAGATCTATTTTTTCCAGAAATTTATAAAATTATTATAACAAGAGGTATAATAATAGCAGAAAATTCAGCTAGAGCTAGATTGAGTTAGGTAGTATTCAACCTAGTTGTTGCAGTGAAAAAGTGAGTTTCACCTCTAGGTGGGCCAAGATCAATCTGGGCAGTTTTTACTCCTGATGCCCTGAAGAGTTAACTTAGACACTGTGGACAGCCATACTATATTTTCAGGGCTACATTAGCTCCAAATGGTTTGCAATTCATCTACCTGCACCAATAGTAGGTGTTTTGTGCAGGAGAATCTAAGACAGTCTGGAAGAAATCAAAATTTCCTGATTTTTAGTTAGGATTACTCTAGGTGTTTGCAGCCCAATCACAGTGAATCCAATAGTCCTTATTGAATGCATATACAGTATTGTCAGTTGCAGTGCAAGGAAGGAAGGTCAAACACTTGATTTGAAATGGTCTGCTGTGGTTCCAGGACCACCATGTAGTTATTACCAACAAATTTTGCACAAGATCCTAGTCCTAGCACAAGCCATGCACACGTGGAAAGAGCAGCTGGAGAACCTTGCATCCATGGGGCTTTAAGTGACCCCCTGCTCTGTGGCTTCAGCGCTGGCTCCCCTGGCAGTGAAACTGTTCTGAGCATATCAGTGGTGCCCTCGGGTGCATGGTGCAGGACTGCGAGCATGGATACAGGCAAATTGCCACCAAACAGACCTCTCTTACATACTAGATGTATAATGTAGATGTACCCATTCGTGCCTTTGGATTTTGTGTTGAGCATCATTCTATCAGAATAAAATGATTTCTGCTTTCTTTGGTCCTCATGCTGTGAAAAAACCAGCATTTTCAGAAAAGCTTTTTCTCCATAAAAGGATCAATACTGGGTCCAATTCTATTCAAAATCCTTGTAAAATAATCTGCATTACAGGACTGTATGCCTCAAAAAGCCTGCCGGCAGCATCAGATTGGGAGGAGAGGCAGATACACTGCAAAGACAAGCCACTTCATGGAGACACCACAATGGGCTGGAAGCCATTTTATAAAAATAATTTTATGAGGTTTAACAATGGTAAATGGAAAATGCTGCACAGGGGAATAGTCCCCAAAAGAAATACAGGCTGAGGTATAGTTCTGCTGAAGTGCCTCTGTGGACAGGAAAATGAGCACTGAGTAGCAGTGTGGTAGGGCAGCAAGGAAGGCAATCCTGTGCTGCATCTGTAAGATAAAATCCAGCAGATGAAGGTGTGTGGTTAGTCCACTCTGCTTGGAGCTTCACAGGCAACACCTGGAATAATATGTCTAGGTGTAGGTTCCCCCAGTTCAAATAAGGAGAAAAAGTGTAATATTGAAAAGGTCCCAGTGGAGGCCCACCACTCTGATTAGAGGACTGGAGGACTTGATGCATGAAAATATTGAAGAAATCGGCTTCATTCATTATGAGAGGAGGTTGCTGACGGACATGTGCTAGTGTAATCACTGCCTTCCAACACCTCAAAAATCATTACGGCAAAGATGGGGATATTTGCTTTGCAAGAATATATGGTAGCAGGACTACATGCATGAGTTTCTTCAAGGGAAAATCTCATCTAGCTATAAGAAACATAATAATTTCTGTAGGAATAACAAAATCTTGCAATAAACTGCCCAGAAGAATGGTTCAATGTCTCTGCTGGAAATATTCAAGACAGTTTTGACAGAGCCATGAATAGTCTAATTTAATGCCTCCTTTCAAAAGAAAGGTGAACATCTGATCCCAGAGCTCACTTCTAAACTGGACTTTTCTATGATTATGTCATTTTTCTATGAAATTTCTTGTACATATATTCCAGGTGAAGGTGATTTGAAATACAGGGTCTGAAGGAACATTGGTATTAGAGCTGTATGACTGCAAGAAGCTTTAACGATTCAAAGGAAGAAGTCTGACAGAAAGGATAGAAAAAAGACATCCCTTCAAAGAAGCCATCTAGAATCACCACATCCAAAGTCTACAGAGGTTAATAAGAGTCTTTTCTGTGACTACAATGGGCTTTGGTTTTCTCTTTAAGTGTTCTGGCTTATTCTATTCTTTTTTTTCCTTTTTTTTTCCTCCACACTTCTTTTTCTTGTGGAAGTCTTGTCTAAGAATGCCTAGCATTGTCCATATTCTGTCGGCACATTAGACTGAGATTTTTTTCATTTCATACATCATTTGCACTTGCTACTGTGATTCCAGGAAAAAAAGGGCGTTAATCCTTACTGAGAAAAAAAAAAAAAGAAGAAAAAAATACATATATCGTTACAGAATTGAGGAACATTAGCTATGTGCTTTAATAGCAGAACATATGCTGTATAAAAGATGACTTCTATCCTAATTTTAATGAATAAATGTAGATATTTTAACATAGTTTTGAAATTATACCTGAAAAACCAGAGAACATGTCAATATAACTATGCATGTTAATATATTAGCAAGTGTGATTAGTTCTAATTTAATAGGCACCAATAAAAATGCCACAAGCCAAAGGATTTGAATTTGTAAGGAGCTCTGTGTTAAAAGAAATGGAAAGAGGGAAGGGAAATTCTTTTAAAACACTCTGCTTTAAAGACCAACAAAAGGCTCTTCCTGTTCAGTGAATCTGTCTGTGAATGTAAGGATAGCTTGAGTCTCTGTCTAGCATGTTAATCAAAAGACCATCTTTAGGAATAATAAGATACTTTTTTTAGCATGTACAGCAGATTACCCATTCAGTAGTTCAGTGCTATCATCAATGTACAATTAACTAAGGAGATACGAAATCTGGGCTGTATGTTTAGGGGACCTGGATATGTAATTTCTAAATATGCAGAAGACCCTAAAATCAACAGATTGGGATTCATTAAATAACTTTTTAATTACCGTGAATCTAGAGACAAATACCTATCGAGGCTTCATTGGTGTTTTTGGTATTTAGGAGCAAGAGACAAGCACATCCAACCTTTCTGCTATATACATCCCAGACAGGTGTCTTAATTGACCACAGAGGCATCCTAAGAACCTAACACTTTAAAAGGCTAATATTAGTTGCAATCAATTATGTCCTGAAGGTAAACTGGATGTGTTAAATGTACAAAAAAATTGAAATGATGGAAACAAATGGTTTTGAGCCTTATACAAAGTCACTAAAGAAACAGAATACTTTCATTTACTTCAAATTATTTAAATGTATCTATTAAATACACCCACTTACAGAAAGGTGATGGTGTGGTGCTAGAGGCAGAATATTTTATTTTAGAATATACTTCTGATAGTAGAAGAGAGTAGGGTGTTAGTTTCCTCTTGCCTTCACATTCTGCAGATTCTTGAAGGAAAAAGAAATCAATCTTTTGGTATGAAAGTTATTGTATTTTTTATTTCTTTAAAACACAAAATGAAAAAACATAATGTTGAGATTGGATAATTTTCCATAAGACTGATTTGCTTAGTAAAAGGTCTGTAGTTTTTCTAATTAATATACAATCAGCCTTTAGTGCAGAAGACATACAAGTATTTGAATAAAGACACAAAAATGTATCAGTGCACACCCATAGAGAATCAAGTGAAAATGCACAGATTTGGACATTTGGTGGGTGGTTTCCTTTCATATATGACAAAAATACTGAAATTATCATATATTACATTTAAATGCAACAATCTATATTACATTTGAATGACAAATGCTAAAAGACCTTACAGTCCCTATGTTCATTATATTTTGCATTCATAAGATATAAACTTAAAAAGAGAACTGATATCAATTCAATTTACTCTTTGGGAATAATAATACTAATCAAGTGTAATGAGGTAACACTGAGGAATTTATTTATATTTTAGAGGATACTACACCGAACAAGAATAACTTTATTCTTTTATTATTTCTTTCTGAAACACACAGAGAAGAGATCAAGAATAACACCAGTAAAATCAGATTAACTGAAGTTAAGTCTAGCCTGTTTCTTATTAAATTTATGTCTGATGCTTATTATGTGAACACAAGACTTCTATGAAGTAGAAAGGAGCAGAGTTTAAAAATTGCAATTGTTTTTTAGTTTTTGTTTTACAGGATACACCAGGGTAAAAATGAAGGAAAAATATTGATGGTTAATATTACACTAACAGCTGGGTCCCTCCGCAGTTCCCCAGCCTGTTATGTGAATTCCAGAAGACTCCGTTTCCAACTTGGTTGTACTGCCTATACTGTATTAATGCTTGGAAACTCAGTGGGCCAGCTCCCAGGCAGAGTAATTTCAACTAGCAATGGATTGGAATATGCAAATGAAAAACTGTGCAGAATTTAAAATATTTTTTGGTAAAATATTTGCTGTCTATTTTATTGCATCCCTTTTAGGATGGAAATGAAATTTGCCATTTTTTACTTCAACTGGATGGGATAATTTTTCTTCTGAATAGTTTTTATTTATACATGCATGATTTTGCCAGTGTCTTAAAACTTTATTTATTTATTGTTTTTCTCATTGAATTTCAAAAGACTTTACATCTGTGCATTAGAAACTTCCTGCTAAAATCAAAGAATTACAGAATGAGTAAGGTTGGAAGGGTCCACAGTGGGTCATCCGGTCCAACCTCCCTGCACAAAAAGGGTCATCCCAGAGCACACTGCACAGGACTGTGTGTGAATGGTTCTTGCATATATCCAGTGAGGGAGAATCCACAAACTCTCTGGGTAAATATGATTTCTTATTGCAAAGATCTGAGTACCTCAGAGTCAGTTTTTAGTTCTTCTTGAAGTGTTCATATCAAGCTGTGAATGCATAATATGTATTTTAATTTCTCTAACAATTATTGTTTTCCAGCTCTTGTCTTTGGCAAAGAAATTTTTTTTTAATCCAAAGGAAGATTGAAGGTAGTTTCCAGCTGAGCTATAGCTCAGCTACTTGCAGCATTGTTCCTTTTCTCATTTTTTTTTGCAATGGTGGAACCTTTCTGGGGAAGTATTTGACCTCTAAATTTATCAGGCTACCAGACATAAGGTGCTATTTGGGTTCACTGGGACTGAAAACAGTCAGGACATCTATGTAGCAATTAATGTTGTAAAAAATATATATAATGAAAAATCTCTAAGCATCTTTATGAATTTATAGATAAAGCAGTTGTGCAGTCTTCTAAAGGTGGACTTGCAAGATACACACACTTTGACTTTAAAAAAAAGGTAAGTGAAAATACAAAGTGGGCAGCAATGCCTTCTAACCAAATAAACTCATCATTAAGCTTTTAGAGATCCAAGATGCATATATTTTCCATTTCGGCTGTTTTGAATTCAGAAAATATTTTGTAGTCATGCCTTAAAGATCAGCACCAATAGCCTTCATGATTAGCGTAGCTCACATTGCAGATCACATCCTAAAGGGAATAGTTAATTTTTATGGCTTGAAGCAGGGGTAATTAAACAACATGCAAAAGAGAATCCTTATGTTTTCTTCCATCCCATCTCTCAGATATTATTTTGAAGGGATTTTTTAATATAAAATATTCCTTCAAGGAATAACCAACTCAGATAGATAATGTGTTTCTATGTTCTGTGTTCTGAGGATGATTTTTGCTGTTTTTTGAAACAGTAATATACCTAAGCCACAAAGTCTGGTCCTGACTTTAGAGTCTGTTCAGATTTATGTTTGTAGTTTAGTTGTGAAAACTGAATCAGGATCCTGCTTCAAGCTGAGTAAATTAAGATCAAGTGAACAGATTTAGACCCCGTAAAAATTCTACACCCCCAAATTAATCTGAATATTATTCTTTTATACATAGATACACACACCCTTCATGAAAATTACAGCCTAAAAATATCTGTATGAGACCCTACCAAAAGTAAATGTCTTCACCCTGACCAGAATTTCTAAATTGATTTGAGTGTTTTGGTAAATTAATCCTTCTCCTTTGTTCAGTACTAGTGAGCACATTGTGATTTTTCTCAAGCTTGTCTATGAAAAAGTGGGTTTTCTTTGCACACGATAATAACAAACAGGACTTTATAAATATGCAATGTTTCAGTTTTGGGTTCTGTGGATTGGGTATGAATAATTATAGACACATTATAGCTATTTCTTGATTTGACTAATGTACAGATATTTGAGTGTACAAGACTGTGAACTAACCATATCTCTGTTCTCAAGTTTTAAAGAACGACTATTCCCATTGGTGAATCCACTGGAAGAATGGCCGAGAGGGTTTTGTTTGCCTAAATAATTTAGTGAAAACACAGATGTACAGAGCTTCAGAGAGAAAGAAACCCCTGTCTTCTCTTTATGTGAGAGGAGCATAAAGTAGGGCTATCAAGAGAGCTTCATTTGGGCAGGTTTTTAACCAGGAATTCCTCTCATTTTTGTAAGCATGAATACGTTTTGCAAACTGAAATTTTTTCATGCAGGCAGCCTGCTGTGGAAAAAAAAGTGGAGTGGAAAGGGCTGCAAGAGATAGCCTTGATAGCAATAATACGGCTAATGTATCACAGAAATTTGGGATCTGGGTGCTTAGATAGGTCAGTGAAATTAAGCAAACTCTCATTTTATCTTTTCTTTCAAGCATTACCTGAAATTGAAATTATAGCA
Organism: Edolisoma coerulescens; assembly: GCA_013397115.1. Lineage (NCBI taxonomy): Eukaryota > Metazoa > Chordata > Aves > Passeriformes > Campephagidae > Edolisoma > Edolisoma coerulescens. Next base: position 4,851,888 of record VWZW01003916.1, on the reverse strand, counting down.
TGTTGAAGACAGAGAATGATGATGGCACTCTCAAGAGACCTGAGACAGGTTGACTGAATATTCCTCATTTGGGAGCTAAACATCAAATTGTGATCTGAGAACAATTTTCTGGATGGAAAAGAGTCAAATGGTCTGGTACTGGATGGTTTCTCTACTAGATAAAGCTGCTGGGGAGCCACGGTAACAGTTTCCTATCATCTCCCTTTCCAAGATACTAGAACTGTTTTATTATGGATCCACATGCAATAATAATGTGCTTTATTTTCTAATAATAAATTTTTCCATGTGTCACATACAGAATCAGAATTTACTTCACCTGATTTTAACAACAAAATTAAGAATCTATGGAAATATCCCCGAAGGCTAACTGTAGCCCAATGATTTTAATCTCCCTCTGATTTCTCTATCATTAATGAAGACAACTAGGCATTTATCCCAAGGGACAGTACACTACTGAGGGTACAAGGAAGATGTAGTTAATGATTTGAAAAATCCTGTCTGGATATCAAGTTAATAATGTTAGATATACGATGAAAATCTACCAATTTTAACTTATTTTTTTTATTTCACTGACCATTTGATCAAAGCTGTGAAGTAATATTGTGGGATAATAATTTAGAAGAAATAAAAATCAATCATTTTAAAATTAATGAAAGTTTTAATTTTATTTTTCCAGTTATCCAAAATTGTCAGTTGTCACCGGAAACAGATCCTCCAAAGAACTGGAGAAGTTCATCAAGGGTGCGTTTATTGTATTACACTCTCATTATATCACAGTTTCTATAATCAATTTTTTATTTTTTGTAAGGATTGCTTTCTTTTGTTTCTTGTTCCCTCTCTTCCTCTATGCTAAGGGAAATGGAATAAAGGAAAACATGGCTTTGGAACACATTTCTGGGAGTCAATTTGACAGACTTATCATGTGCACTTAGTTAACACTCTTAGTTTCATTGCCTCCCACCAACTTTTTACTTTTCATTTTAAGATTTTCTTCCAGAATAATTCAATTGGAATTTACTTATTAAAAAAACAAACGAACAGACAAACAAACAAACACAAAAAAACCCCAAAACAAACACAACAAAAAAAACCCCACAACCTAAAAGACCAACCTTGCCAAATGGAAACACTGAGGAATACTTTTTTACCACAGGAATGACAGAATAAAAATGACCTCTGTATTCATTCTAATATCAATGTTATTTATTACAATAAGAGACATAATGGGTGAGATTTTATCAGACTATAAAAGAGGTAATGTTAGATTACTGACATTACTAAACCTACTCTGGCATTCTGATTCCATAAGCAGCTGCCTGTACTTGATGCTTCAAATAACAGCAAAAGCCACCATAAAGCACTTGTCCATTGTTTAATGTCATAATGAGGGAAGAAAAGTTCTTTCCTGACTCCCACAGATTATCAATTTATGCCCTGAAGCATACAATTTTACTGTAATTATGTTAGCTTGCATAGTTGTAACTGTTATTAATGATCATAAAGTTGTAGCTTTGCCATGTAAATGCATTGGAGAAAGAAATAGGACAATGTAGAAGGTAACTAACCTTGACATCAGTAGAAGCTGTGGGAGCCCTGCAAATAGGTCATTTACTGAAGTGTTCAAAATACAGTTTTAGTTCTAAGAAGTACATATCTAATGCAATGAGGAGGAGAAAAGAGTCCACATTCTTAAGAGTCATTATGGTTTTATGGATTGCGAGTAGGTCATCTAAAGGTTTGCACAGAAAATGTGCAATGGCTGACATACTTTCAAATTGCCAGAAGTTTTAGGTGATAGGAATCTGAATGAAATAGGATGAACTGACTGAATATCCTATCAGTGAAAAAACTCTCTTCAAGATGAGGTGGGTTTGTTTTGGTTTTGGTTTGGTTGTGGTTTTTTTGTTCATTCACATTCTTCTTTCTGGCATTCTGTTTGCTTTAGCTGTAGTTTTGGATCAAGAGGAGAGAAACAGTACTCTATGGCCTCTAAAGATAATTTTTGATGAAAACTGGGTAGTGGTATGCAGAAAAATTGAGAAATTAAAAGCTGAAAATTGTTTTGGAGACTATGCAGAAAGGAACCTTGAAATAGCTGAGAAAGGGCTAAATGGAAATATGTTTCCAAAATTGACAAAAAACCTATAATCACAGGATGAATTGAGGCTTTGCATTCTAATCGAAAATTTTTGGAGTCTGATCTGGACATGTCTAAACGTCTGCTGAAACCTACATAATTAAATAGATTGTCACCAGCAAAACATTTTATACAGAAGCTACATCCTGGAAGGATTAAAAGAATAAAGGCGTTTAAACATTTTTTTCCTTTCTCTTTATATTCAGATTTCCTAGCATAGTTCATTATTCTTATTTTCCATCCATTTCAATATGCAAATGTACCGTGTTGCAAAGACTAGGCATATTATACAATTTAGGAATTAAAGATTTTGCATTTAACATTGTGGAAAAAGCCAACAACTGTTGTTTGTTAATAGGTAGGAATGTATGATCCTCTATGTCTTTCCATTCTAAGTTGTGTTAGCATAGTCACAGTTTTCCTGCAGTATAATTGTGACTAAGTGAATAAAATGTCAGTTGGGATAATGAAATAAGAGTAGCAAGATGGTTCTGAAAATTAACTGCCAAACTAGCAGCTACATTAGCATATTTATGTTTGTTTCAGTCTTTGACTTTAACAGGTTTGAAAAATAGCAAAGAAAAGCACTTCTGTACTCTTTGTTCCCTGATAGACCCTTCAGGAGGAGTCTAGCAGGGCCTGATTGGAGTAGACATTTATGATTGAGGTAGCAAATTTCTGAATATATGTTATTTCAAGAATGTTTGACATTTTGCCTGGGAAGCTGTTCTCTAGTCCTGAAAGAATAACAAGCATGTTTTCGTACCAAGGAAACAGAACTATCTTGTTTCATCTCTGGACATGCTTGACACTACCAGCAAAATTGTAATGAAAATTTTTTTTCACAGAGTGTCCAATAATTGATTGTATGACACTGTAACTACATACAACATGTTTTTCTTCTAAAATCAGTGTGTGTTACTACTGCTAAATCTTAGTGGAATAAGAATTTATTTTGGGAAGATATATGCAACTGTTACATCCAGAAAGCAACTAAGTTGTTACTCATATCAATACATGGTCATAAACTAAATAGATATCAATATCACAGCAATATCATAAGATTGCTATACACATTATTGTCTTATTGTATTATATTTTAGTGCTATACTATATATGTTGTTACATTAATTATACATGTACAGATGTTTCTGGGCTCTGTTGTTGTCAGAGAAAATTATTAATATATTTGGAATAAGAATGCATGTGACCAAATTATGTAAAGACTGCAGCAGTCACATCTGACCTTGCTTGGACTTCTCCCACCCCAAATCCAGAGTTTTTGAAAGTTCAGGAGGCTCTCAGGCTATTTTTGCAAATGACTTTTTACGGATATAAAATTGCATCACGCCATAACATGGAACCTATACATGACATTGTAGGCAGAGCTGTCTAAATTCTTGAGAAGACTACAAAAGGCTCCAACGGAAAATAGATGGATGATTCGCAATGTACTTGAGAAACTCATCTGCAGATTGATCACTCCTGTCTCATATTGCACTGCTGCCTGTGTAAACGTTGCCATTATAGGGAACTGTAGCTTAGTATTTGCTCTACAGTTTTGTTGATTGTGTTTGTCTGGTAAGATGTCGTGGTTTAGGAATGGTACTCCCCAATTTAGTACTCCCACAGATGCTCTCCGAACTACCCACCGCTGGCTTGCTCCCACCACTGCCTTCCCTCCTGGGGGGGGCTGGAGAGGAGAATTGGAAGCACAAAAAGTAACGATCACAAATTGAGACAAGAACAATTTCCTGGAAACAGCAGTGAGAGAAAACTGAGCAGTAACAGCAACAATGTTAATGGCAGACGATACAAGGAAAAAAATGTTATTGCTCACCTTAAAAGGCCCCGACAAGAGAATCCAGCTTGAAACCAGCATTACCCAGCTGTTCCCTCCGGCCTGAAACCAGGGCCACCACCCCACCTCTCCCTCTATCACTCTTACTCGACCAGAAGAAACCGCTTTTCCTCATAAGAGGCTCCCTTCCCCCTGCCCTAGCAATGACATGAGGTGGTATAGAGTAACTTCTGGGTCCTGATCAGTCCCCCTCCTGGCTACTGCAAAAATTAACCCTGTCCTGGCTGGAACCAGGACACGGAACTACCTTCCTTTAAAGACTGGTGGTTTAATATGAATGCAAAGGCTTCCCCAACTTTATAACATTCCTTTGCAGAAGATGGCAAAGATAAGGCAAATGAGAGTGACACCGAAGAAGCATTTAAATAATTTTCCATTGCTATCACTCTATCCATATTAATTCTACTCAGCACCTTGATTTTTTTTTATTTATTTTTTTTTCTTTCAAGAAGGGAAATGTTATCTTATGTTTTCCTTTGGTTCGGTTTGTCCTGCTCTCCCCCTGGAAATGTATTACTACCACACATACTACATTTTCCTAGGGAAGATCAAAAAATGAGAGAATATTTTCTGGTAATCTCTGCCTGTCACTGTTTCCTTCATTCTCAGTTACCAAGGTGAATAAAAAATTGTAAGTATTAGAAAATTTGAATGTCTATGTAAATTTCAGCATAATCTAAATGTGTTTATATTATTTGGTCTCTGTATATATGTATACACCTGCTCTACACATCAGAGAAGAGTAAATTTATCAAAAGAATTAAATAAACATTGACATTTACAGTGCATCAAGACCCTTAGCTGCTTTGCCTCACATGACACATTTCTACTGAGATGTTGAAATAATACAAAAGTGTTATAAAATACAGTGAGAAATCTCAGCTCCCGTCAGAAAAATTAATCTGCTGCCAAAATTGAAACACTTTTGTGTAAAGTCCTTGTGTAAAGGTTCTTGTATAAGTTTGTCATAAAAACATAATAAATGTGTGCCTAATGGCCATTTTGGTTTGAAATTTAAGAAAATTTTCAGCAGTGGTCTCATGAGCCCTGTTAGGTTTCCATTAGTAGCAGATTTCCCAAAGTGTATTAAAAGACTTTTGGAAACAAGAGCATTTATCTCCCTACAGAAATCCAACACAGTATACCTAGTACAATACATAAAGAGAGAAAGGCATGTGTTCATGTATCTGACACCAACTGAAGCAATGAATACAATGAAGATTTTCATTGGGAGTTGTAGACAACAGATCATTTCCAAAGGAAAACTTGTGCCTGCAAATGTTTTTTGAAGTTACATTTTAAAGAGGGTTCAGGATCAAACAAACAAACAGACAAAAAGTTTTCTATTGTTTCACAGAATTTTGAACTCTATGCTCAATTACGTTTCAGATATGTCACCTCAGATATTTAATGTAACTTTAGTCTATATTTAACTCTAGTACAATAGTGAGGGGAAGAAAATCTGTGGAAATTTGACTTGACTGGAAAAGGACAAGATCTATAGTTAGTACTTGTGCCAGTGCAAACATTATCTATGCTAGTTAGAATTCATACATTTTAGGTATGGAACATGTAAAATTATCTGTGTAATTTGAATAAAGGGAAATGTGGTACCTAATGTACCATGGCTAATGAATTCATTATAACCAAAACTTCAGTCATGCATCCTTTGCTACTTGAACACATATGAAAGCAACTATGCAGGCTACTGAGAGGAATTTAAAACTCTTACTTTCTTCGTACCTCAGGCTAATTTTTACCAAGATTTTTCTTTGGGACTCCATTTGTTTGTGCATTTTTTTCCAGTGGAAAAAAGAAATTAATATTTTGTATCCATTATCCAAATAAGGTATCATAGAAGTTTTTCACCAAAGTCATAAGTAATAGAAATAGATTCTAATAAATTTTTAAAATTCAGTTTTTATAAGCACCTTTAGGAAGAAAACTAGTAAGATTTTGTGCAGACACTGAAAAATTACTAAAAATATTGGTTTTCTAAGAAGCGACAAAATAAAGCTTGGGTTTTTCCCCCAAGTTTAGTTTTCTGCGGAGGCTGGGGATAAACCTGCATAAATGTATTTCTCATTTCTATGGCAACTAACCACCAACAACTATTTCATGGCCCTAAACATTCAGTAACTATTCATTAATCATGAATGAAAATATCAGAGGGCAAATGCTAGGGTGAATAAAATGTGGAAGGGGTACTTGTTTAAAAAACATTTGTCAGTGAAGAATTAAAAGTAAAAGACCCACAAAGATGATGTAGAGCATTTGCTAACGATTCTTATCAATATAGAGTTGAGTTAAAGTTTTTAATGGGTTTGTTTATTTTTATTAATTTTCTGTTCTTATTTTTTCTTCCTTTCTTTGGCCCCTGGGTTCATGGGCCCTGGCAGGATGGATCCCTGAGTTTTGAGAAAGCTGGCAGGCACTTTAGCTATGCCACTCATGATCATTTTGGAAAGGTCATGGTGATCAAGAGAGGTGCCTAAGGACTGGAAGAAAGACTGGCTGGAAAGCAGCTTTGTGAAGGACCTGGGGATTCTGGTGGACAACAGGCTGTCCATGAGCCAGCAGTGTGCCCTTGTGCTCAAGAAAGGGGTATGGTTTGCTAGAAAAGAAGGGCAACAGAAGAGGGACTAACTCAGCATTCTAATATAAAGAACAAATTCTTACACTGAAACTTTAAATGGAGCTTTTGCAAATGTTGTGGGTAATGATTCAGGACAAAAGGAACACTAACGTTATAGGAGTCCCCATAGATCAGTAAATCTGAGACATCACACGAGTTAGGCTTTTTGTAAGCAATCTCACATAACTACAGATATACACAACAGAGACTGTTGCACGGGAGCTGGTAATTCTAAGCACTCTTCCTGAAAGTAGAAGAAAACTATTACTCACTGTCTGCTGCAATTTAGTATGTGCTGACTGCATTATAAGAGCATCTGATTCACTACATTACCAATAGAGCAAAGTGTAGTCATAATAGACATTTGCATGTCACCAAACTAATTAATCCCTCACAAAAATATAGTAATAGACCACCGGGTTGACTATTAACTGACTACAATAACAAGAAGGCATGCAGAGAATGAAAAAGTTGGCTTACTGATACTGGGTCCACTATTATGAGAGCAGGAAACTTGGCAGATGATGATAAGAAGGTCAACATGCTAAGTAATTTTTTTTACGAATTCTTGACTAGAATATCAGCTGTAACCTAGAAGTAAACATAGTTAAAACAAACAAAGAAAGATTTCAGCCTTAAATAAATCAAGAATAGGCTAGAGACTACTTATACAAGTTAGGTGTTTTCATATTGTAAGAGTCATGGTTTTTAGTCTACGTAGTTGAGGAATTGACTGGTGAAATCAGACCACAAATATACATAGTTACTTTGAAAGTTTACAGAAAGAAGATAAAAAAGGCAATGGTTGTGCCACATTTAAAGAAAATGTATAGAAGGAGGAGCTGTGGAACTGTGCATCTTTCAATGTTAATTTCTAAATAGTAACTGGAACAAATAATCTAACAAACCTGAAGTACCTGCAAATAAGAAAGAGCAGAGCAATAGCCAAAGAAAGATTTATCAGTTACAAACCACCTCAAAACACTCTAATTTACTTCTGCAATAGGATAATAGCCCTTGTAGACAGAATAGAAGTAGTAGAGTAATATAATTTGGCTTTTAAAGTCTTTTAACATTGTGCCTCATGATAGTACTAAGAAAGCTGAGAAAAAAAGTTTGAATGAAAAAGTTTGAATGAAAAAGCTTGAGGGTGGAATTCCAGCAAATCTGGCAAGGAAATTGTGTCTGTGTTGTAGTCTTGAGTTCACTGCCAAAAAGATGGGGGTTCGCAGGCATCAGTAAATACAACAAAGCACTAAAAATCCTGCTTGGGAACGAGTTGGATTCTTCTCATTGGATCTTCAACAGCGGACTAAAAAGCATCTCACAAATTTAAATCTATGTAGTCTATACATAATAGAACAGAATGTCCTGCCAGAGGCAGCTGGAAAGATTGGATAGTCTCTTGAGATGCCTGCCTGTGCATCTTCTTTCCTTAGCACATATAAATTGATGTAAGAATAGGTGGCAATCTTTTAGCCTACAGGTTTTATTTGTCTATTTGCTTATGCTGATAACAGTTTTAGCATCAATGGGATTATTTGCAGTTAAATGCATTCATTTCTGGAGTTTTTGTAAATGCATCTAATTGTTGGTTAAAGACAATGTGTGATTTAGTACTTGCAGGCAATTCTTAGGTCAAAGGCAGAAGCAGATATTTAGTTATATGAATAGTTAATTACTCAGGCATAAATTAAGAAGCATCAGTCTCGTGTTTTCATGAACAATGCTATTTATAGACATCAGAAAGAGATGGACTGTTTTTCAGAGAATTTGAAGATTTAATGGTGGATTTCTGTGTGAGGAGCTTTTAGGATTACATCTATGTTGTATAGTATTTACTAAATTAAAAAGTTAGGTTTTAATGTTAGCACTACTAAGAGTTTGAAGTCTAATTCTAGGGAAGGTTCAAATGATGTGCCTCTAACTACACCATATGGTCTAAATGCTGAGTATTTTATAAACATGCTTGAGACAGCTCTAAATTAGGTCATGGCTAAACCAGCAAAATCAAAGTCAAATTTGGGTCAAAAGGACCTGCTTGTCCTTTCTGTGTAACACAGAAATAATTCAATGCATAAATCATGTACATCTGCATAGATGTCTAATTTGTGAATCATGTTTTTGTCATTAAAATTTCACGTGTTGTGTAAAGCCACAGTGTTCCATCAGTATCAAGTTATGCTTTACAGAGAGAAAAAAATGTCCTACTTAGAAAGAAAAATATGTAGGCATAAGTATTAAATCCATAGTTAATAGGTCCTTAAGGTTTTTTGAGATCTTTCAGCTGAAGCTGGATTTAAATTCCCATGTTCTGCAGTTCATGACTAAATTCATTCTCTGCATCTGTTGTTATTACTTTTTGCTGGGTAGTCTAGTTTTCTGCAATACTGTTTATTAATCCAGAATACTCACATATTACATTATACATATGCAATAGCTGTTGACACTGTAAAATGTGGCAATTTGTTTCCTCAGAGGCTCTTAATCTTTTGATGAATATCACCAGTATGATACCATATTGATCCAGAAACGTGGGACAGCCAACTGCAGAATAAAGCTGACATCTCAGGAATGTATCTGAATATAGCTCAGTTTCTTAATAAAGCTTGTCTCTGGTGTTTTGGAGTGGCTTAGCATAAAGGTGGTATTCAGTTCGCCTAAAAGTTAGATTATCTAGAAGTTTCATATCTAATGAAACCGTTGGGCTTCGACTCCTTTTGGAAGGCGAGCTGCCACTGGGGACATAACCTCTTCCTACAGTGGGTATCTAAAGCTGAATCAATACTGACTAGGGCACTACCCCATGTGCCTGGCTGTGCTGGGTCCCTACCACTCCCCTTAGGGGATGTACTGACTCCTTTACTGTCCACATACCCACATACATATTTTTACATTTCCAGGGGGAAAGCAACCTAGACTGACCCTGGCACAGCTAGGGAGCAGTGAGATTCTAAGGAAACACTATTCAATAAAACTGAGGCATACTTGGGTGGCTATACTAAGCTGGTCTCTGCAGGTTCCCAGCTCTTTCTAGCACCTCAACTTAAACTAGACAGCTAATCATATAAAAATACTTTTGGTTATTGAATGCTTTCTTCTTTTTTTCCACATCTTAAATATATCTCCCAATCTGTTAATTTCCTAACAATACACTAAACATTGAGCTAAAACATTGAGGAAAATAAGTTTATCAAGATATCAAGCACAAAGTTCTGTTTCAGTTTTAATTTCACTAAAAGTTCTTTATAAATCTGGGAAATGTTGTATTTGTCATTAGTTTCAATTTTTATTAGTAACAAACGAAGCTTTTGATGGCTTGGAAAGATTATCTGGAAGATTCTCATGGTTTTGCAGTACCTTAATATTAAGTAGCTTTTGTTATTTCTCAGAAAGTAGTTTTATAAAGCAATGACTCATGAATCCTGAGTGCAGTCAGTGATTCCAGCAAGAAGTCGATATGGTATTTATTTCACATATCAATATGTGGTACCATTCAAACTGCTAGGAAGAGTCATGTTTATATACTAATTTGTAAACAACACTTTTCATCAGAAATATACAATAGTTTTAATACACAGCATTTTTTCTGCTGCAAATAAATTAAAATAAGAATAATTTATAAAAATATTAAAATGTAATCTAGCATGATGTGATATATACTAATGAACAAACATGATTACATTTCAAATATTGTGGAAAACAACAAAACAAATATATCATACAAGTAACTTTTATTTCAAAGTATCTTTCATACAAAAATGTTAACAATGGAAGTGTTTTCTGTTTCTCACACTTCTAAGTATTGCTTTTCAGGGTATTCATAATGAAATTTTTGACATCATTATATGACATTTCCTCAGCCTAGATGAGATTATCCAGCATCCTGTTTATCATCTCTTGGGAAACTCCAGTGATGGGGGCTCTGCCATGTCTCTGGGGAGGTTGTTCTAGTCTTTGACTGTTCTCACTGCAAAATTGTATTTCTTGTATCAAGAATTAATCTGTCCCCATCTGCAACTTGTACCCATTGGGCATGGACTTCTCATATGGCTTCTGTCATGAAGAAAGACATCCCTCTCTGTAATTGTCCTTTAAGTAGAGGGATGGTGTTATGAATTTCCCACAAGCCTTCTCTTTCCAGGAACAAAAGACCTAATTTCAGTTGCTCTTCTTAGGGCCGGTTCTCCAGCCCCTTTGATCTTCATGGTGACACTCCACTGGACCCTCCTCAGTCTGTCCATATCTTCTTTTAAATGTTGTGTGCCAGAAATGGACAGAGTACTTCAAGTGTGGCCTTACAAGTTCTGAGTAAAGTGGGATAATCACATCTCTACCACTGCTAATTGTTGGCAATTAAAACACAGACTTCACCATGTGGGAATCTGGATTGTTTATTTAAAGGGAACAAGCTGGTTTTATACACTTCTTTAAGACACAGCATTTCTTTACATGGCGATTTTCACTAAGCGACCTATCACACATTGCCACATCAGCAATGCACTTTCTGAATGTCCTTCTATGGGGTGATCATGCGCTGTTCACGCCTCTGTCAGCTTCCGGCAGGCTGCTCTCCATAGGGCTCTGCCGTGTGGCACTTCTTCTCCCCAAGGTCAGGCGGAGACGAGCCTTTGTGCTGCCATGTGCTCCTGCAGGCAGGTCTCACAGCCCACAGCTCAACTCTATTCTATGTCTTCCCATAGTTAATAATGTTTCTGCAGATGCAGCCCAAGATCCATTTTGCCTTCACTGTTGCAGCCACACACACTGCTGACTCACAGTCACCTTCTTGTCCACCAGGACCCCCAGGTCCCTGTCAGTGACACTGCTCCCGAGCCACACAGATCGTCGCCTCCTCTGGGTTTTTTGCTTGTGTCATCCCAGGAGCAGAACCTTGCAGGTGTTTTTGTTAACCTCATACAGTTCTTGCTTGCCTGCTCCTCCAACCAGTCCAGGTCTCTCTGTGAGATGTCTCTTCCTTCTCACGTCTGCCTCACCACCAGTCTGGTGTCATCAGCAAACTTGGTGAGGCTGCTTTCAATCCCATCATCCAGATAATTTATGAAGATACTTAACATCACGGAGCCCAGTATTGATCCGTGGGGGACCTCACTGGTGACAGGCTTCCAGCCTGAGTGAAAACCATTGATCACCAGCCACCCACTGAGTGCAGCCTGTTAACCAATTCCATACGCAAATCACAGACCACCCATCCAAGCTGTGCCTTGACAGTTTGTCCAGGAAAAGGCTGTGGGAAATGGTGTTGAATGATTTGCTGAAGTCCAAGTAAACAAGTGCTCTGCTCATGTTGACAGAATATGCTATTTTGCTGTAGAAGGTGATCAAGTGAGTCTGGCTCTGGCATTGGTAAAGGCATATTGCCTTTTCACAAGCAGCTACTTCATTGGGTTTCTACCATCCTACCAGCAGACTTTCCTAAACCCTGCTCCTGTGGAGGAAGAGGATCAAGCCATCTGTGCTGTTCATATTTGTGTGAATGCTGTACATTTGCATAGGTGCTGGTAAGGCACAGTTTTCTCTCTGTGTTGTCTGTGCAGCCAGCTGTGTGCATGCTGGATGTGTGGGTGTGCGACAGGCTGTTCATGTAGCAGGCAGTGAGTGTGGTCTGAGTGTGTGTGTTCCTGCTGGGGATTGTGTGCTGAGCCTTGTTGCCGTCTGGACTCAGGGAGCACAGCAGCCTTATCTCCATCAGGCTACCCAGTCCAGCAACCTCTAACATGGGAATATGAATCTTCAAATCGATCTCATGTGTAATACTGGTAAGAAAAAGGGTATTTTTCTACTGCATCTGAACCTGATATGACTCAAGGGCATATGTGTCCTTGAGGAACAAAACAGTGGTCTGGCTGAGCTTTCTGTTTTTCCTTCCTGTTTGCTTTTTTGCCTAATTGCTACTTTAATTCACTTAGAGGTAAAACAGTTTATTTATAGATGATTGGACTGGCTTATCTTACAGTGGAGATAAAACTATTTAAAATAATGGGGGGGTCAAAGCGTGTTTACTTTATACAGACACCACTTCAGTAGAATTAACATTTCAGTGTAAGAAGTTTCAGATTCACCGTGGTCTCTTAACAGCAATATAGATTTCCGGCAATCAATATTTTCCCTAAAATACTCAGAATAATTAAAAGTAAAGATTACTGCTGGAAAAAGTACAGCACATCTTTACATTTATCACAGAGAGCAATTCTTGGTGGCCAGACTGTGACAAGAAAATTTCTCTGATGTGACTACATATTATATATAACAATTACCAGAACAAAACAAACAAAAAAGAAAACTGATTGCTTTCAGGAGAGCTTAATAGGTTGTGAATGCTGTTGTCTTCATTGTGATTTTTATTAGGAAAGGAGATTATTTTGGGGTTGGCCTAAACTCTTTTCTTCAGAGGTAGACTCCTTTAAAGAGTCAGGGCTTTAGTAAAAAAACCAAAGCAAACAGATAGAGAAAAAATATTTAGTAAAATGTTTCGGAGAAGAATTTGTACCAATCACCTACTCTAGGGAAGAAAAGAGTATTTAGATGGAACACAGAGGATATAAACTCAAATCCTTTATTTGTCTGAGGAAACATGGGCTCATGTTGCACATAAAAGTTCTCTAATGTCCTTATTATATGGTATTTTGGGATTTCTTGGGCTTTATAGCATGGAACTAACTATAAATTGCACAAACTAAAAACCTGGAGAAATTCTGTGGAGGCTAATTGTATTTTGCTGGTTTATTTTTCAAGTCAACTCCTTGTTCCCATTGTTTTGTGAAACTTGTTCATACACTCATGTGGGTGTAGCATAAAGGTACCATGGAGGAAATATGAAGATAAGAAGTGGCTAATGGCAATGAAATGGGTGTGCTTATGAAGTTCTGAGGAGTGAGATGTTTAATCATATTCTTATATATCTAAATATTGAAGGTGTAGCTACTGGTGTTCTTATTTAGTGTTCTGGTTTTTGTTAATCTTATTCTTGGTGTTTTTTTTACTAGTCTTATTCATAAAATAATAAGGACAGTGGGAACTAAAGCAAGTTTTAAGGTGACCAAAAATTAGTAGCTGTCATGGTGATTACCATACTCTGTGAATTCAACCCTTCAAGGATTTTGGTTGGATCCAACAAAAGATCACAATGTCATTTAGTCTAAAAACAAAGATATCCAGATCGCTTTCAGAATTATTTCATTTGTTATCTATAAGACTAGCCAATCAGTGAACTATATTGTACAAATAAACATTTCAGAAAGTCTCACATCTAATTGTACAGAACTGACTGTATGCAAAAATGAAGGAACAGTGTTTACAACAAAGTTGATAGGGAATTCTTCTTACATAGGATTTAAGATTTATCTGAATATAGAAAGATGATAGTGTGTATCTATTGGTACAGAACTGGGACTTACCTCTTTTCTAATTATAAGTGTATCTGAGAATGTTTAAATAACACTAAATTTATGCAATTAGTTATGCAAATAATGACATACACATTATGCTATCCAAATAAACAGATTGGATAAAATTTCATATAAGAACTTGCATGAAAATTTTGTTGGAAAACAATGTTTTATTGCATTTTAATACCCATTCAAATTTTGACTTTTATATCTTTTTGGTTAGCGTGTCTGGTTTCATTGTACTGTGACTCATTTTTCATTTTCTCTGTTTCCTGTCTTTAAATTTGTAAAGATAAAACATTGACCTATATATAATTCCTACTGTAAGCTTAATGTAAGAATTATGATAAGAAGCACTATTATTTCAGTCAAAATAGGATTTCAGTTACCATGAACATTTCCCTGACAACTCAAGGAAGGAAACTTCTGTTATTATTTTTTAAAATAGCTTTCAGGAAAGGAAAAGAGAAACGCTTTGTGAAGGATTTTGAGTTGCTGAGTGAGATTTTATTTGAGGACCCATGAAAAGTAAGATCCTTTCTGGAGCTATCAACAGAGAACTAAAGAAAAATTACATAAATTAATTTAAAAAATAATTAATATTGGGCTGCACAATTCCAAAAGAAAAGCTCATTTTTATTAGTTTTTCTAGGCAATCTTGTTCCATTTTATGTGATATATTATAGTCTATCCTCTTAGAATAAGTTAAATTTTTGCATAAGTTTTGTTCCATTTTCACATACCTTTTTTTTTTCTTGTATGATTCAGTAAAGGAATAGTTACGTAAATATGAAAGAATCTCTTTTACCATTGTATTGGTTTAAGACAATTGAAAGAGGTGGGCACTCTAAAACGAGTTTCCTCACTTTCGTTTCAATCAGTCCCTTTCTGCCAATTAACAACTATTATGAGAAGATGTAAGGTAAAAAAATAACAGTTTCCTAACAAGTGAAACAGCAACAGGCATAAAATAACAGTGAGTAATCACTAGATACAAAATTGCTAAATCTTAGGAACTCCTTGGGAAGGGTCACCCAAAATCGTGGGGCATCACCCCCTTCCAAGATGGCCCCAGTGCTGACTGTGTGTAAGGAGACAAAGGGAAAATGGCAGCAGACCCTTTCCAAGATGGAGCTTGCCACAGGCAACCGTGTGCTCTGGGAAACAAAGGGACAAGATGGAGGAAAATCCTTCCTGGAATGTAGGAGCTTACGGAGCAGTTCTAGTAGCAGATGAAGACTTTCCACCTTGCATGGGATCAGTGCTGCTGCCTACCGCTTCCTTCTGCTGTCCGCCAGACGCTGCCAGTGTTGGTGCTCATGTCTCCTGCTCTGTGGGTGTGTTGGAGGGGGAAAGAACCACTCTGTCAGAGCTGAGGCAGGGTTGAAACACCCAGTTGGGACTGGCTCATGCTTCACTGCTGATGGAGTTTGCAAAGTTCACTCCAAAAACAGTTTCTAATTGCGAAATGCCGTTTTTCCGAGTTGCTCCAGTTGTGATCCCAGATACTCGCGGGAGGAAACCTCCTCCAAAGAGGTGCCTCTGCCTTCAGCAAACACTGCCAGGCAAAAGAGGGAGTCAGCTCAGGTGCCCCAGCCTTTTAAGGGCACTGGCACCTCCTGACTGCCACACAATTCTGGTTTTGGTCACGCCGCTGGGCTTTAAATGGACAGTAACAATTTTTTTGGCACAGATAGATATGGAATGCAAAAACATTTTGGGTTACCCAGGACAATCATAAATTTTAATTGTTCTGGAGTAAACAAATTTATGGTGTTTATTTCTCTTACTGTATTACAAAATATATAAAGCTATGCCTTAAAGGATATCCTAGCTTCATTGTAGTGAACTATATAAATGAAGACTATTTTTGTAGGAAATGTCTCCCCAGTCCAAATTTAAGATTGAAACTTAAGGGAAGTGCTAATCAGACTACCATCGCAGTGGTTTTATCCAGCAGGCAAGTCTTTTAAGATCTGCCAGAGAACCTGGTTGTACCTTGTTATGCTTTCTTCTTGGACCTTATGCCCGAATTCTCTTCTCTTGCTGTATTGGATTTGCATGGCCATGTTTGGTAGCAGGTCATGGTGAGGCTTCTGTGAGAAGATACTGAAAGCTTCCTGTATGTCCAGCAGAGCCAGTGCCAGCCATCTCCAAGACAGATGTGCTACTGGCCAAGGTTGGGCCTTTCAGATGTGGGGGAAATGGTGGTAATGCCTCTGTAATTACATATTTAACAAAAAAAAGAAAAGTTATTGTGCAGATATAATTGTGGCCAGAGAAGAGGGGAGTGAGAACATGTGAGAGGAACAGCTATGCAGACACCAAGGTCAATGAGGAAGAAGGGACAGTAGGTGATCCAGGCGCTGGAGCTGAGATTCTCCTGCAGACGTTGGTGAAGACCATGGTGAGGCAGCTGTGCCCCTGCAGCCCATGGAGGTTCATGTGGAGCAGAGATCCACCTGAAGCCCCTGGAGGAAACCCATGCCAGAGCAGGTGGACACCTGAGAGCGGGCTATGAATCCGTGGGTGGCCCATGCTGGAGCAGGCTCCTGGCAGGGATCTGCAGAATCGTGGAGAGAGCAGCCTGTGCTGGAGCAGGTTTCCTGGTAGGACTTGTGACCCCATGGGGGACCCACCCTGGAGCAGGCTGTGCCTGACAGACTGCACCCTGCAGAAGAGTGACCCACATTGGAGCAGTTCTTGGAGAAAGGTTGCCTGTGGGATGGACTCACACTGGAGAAATTCATGGAGAACTGTCTCCTATGGGAGGGACTCCATGCTGGAGAAGGGTGAAAACTCTTTTTCCTGAGCAGCAGCAGGAAAAACGTGTGATGAACTGACCATAACCCCTATTCTCTGTTTCCCTGCACTGCTGCTGGGGAGGAGGTAGAGCTGGGAAGGAAGGACAGGTTGTGGAAAGGTGTTTTTAATATTTATTTTACTTCTCGTTATCCTGTTCTGATTTTGTTAGTAATAAATTCAATTAATATTACAAAGCTGACTGTGCTTTGCCCATGATGGTATTTGGTGAGTGGTCTCTCCTAGTCCTTGTCTCAACTCGTGAGCCTTTAGTTACATTTTCTCTCCCCTGTCCAGTTGCAGAGTGGAGTGATAGAGCAGCTTTGGTGGGTGCCTGGCATCCAGCCTGGGTCAACCCACTACACTTGCCTATATATATAGTTAAGAATTGCAGGAGTATAACGAAAATTATAAATTCTCCTGTTAGATTTGAATATTTCCTGGAATTGTTAACTGCTCTTTTATACTAACTTTCAAATTATTTCCTGTTTGATATTGCTTTCACCATTCCTTTTTCATCTCTGCTTTCTTTTTACTAGTCTCATTTGCACCTTGATTCAGGCAGGCATCTCTTCTAATCAGATCCTAACATCTTGTATTCATGACTTCCATCACTTTTTCTTAAATTGTTATAATTTTCTTTAACTTTTCCTTCTCATTGCACATTTTTCTCTCTCTTTGTTGTCCTGCCTATTCCAGATATAATTTGTTGCCAGATACTTGTATTTGGACTCCTAGCCTCTCTTCTGAGGACATGACTCCCAAAACATCATAAAGATCTGTTGGAATCCTTACAGAGTAAATCAGCCAATTCTCGTTGTGTTGAATGGCAAATTCTTTTCTTATTATCTGTAGCCTTTATTTTTGTTATAAAACAGAGGAGTGAAACTACTTTTAGTAAGAGAAAAAGAAATTATTTATACTGTGGTTCTTTCTTTTTTAAGAAGCAATCAGTTTCATTATGGTAATATATTTTTGAGGGAATGAGGAAATTTTTAGGAGTCTATTGTTGTCTTTAGAGCTACCATGTTATTCAGCATAAAAACAAATAGTAAAAAATGCCAAAGTAGTCTGGAGTCTGACTAACTACACAGGAAAAAATGTTGCACAGTATACAAGTAAAGAGTCTGATTTCAGTCATGTATAATGGTATGTCAGGTATAATGGTATATGGTCTCTTACTTCTTTCTGTATTGAACCCTACCCTATTTCCAAGCTTCAGGGTTGGGGCCTGTGTTAAGCCTCCCAAGGGCTTAACTACATGAACTATTTCCTGCTTGATTTGTTCACAGGATTGTCATTACTCTGGGCCTCATGTGAAATCACTCTTCTTCAGGGTCACTTGATGGAGAGGAGTTACAATCAGACTGTAATTTGAAATGTGTATTCTCTGAAAACTAGCAACATCTAAAAAGCTTATGTTTCTTTCTTATTAGTTGGTGGAGACATTGGTGTTAACTTAGTAATAGCATCCATTGGGATCGATGATGTCCATCTTGCCATTTTATTACAAAAAGTTCTATCTCCTGTGCCAGACCCTTTTGTTTATTTTATGGTAAAACTGTCTTTCAGACAGATTTGGACTATTTTCTTCCCCTTCTCAAAAACTTCTGCTGCTGTATTTCTCCACACGATAACATCGTAAGTGTGTTTCAGGTGTTCCGGAGCTTCACCCTGTTCCAGTCTGAATCAGTCCATGGCAGATGGTTGGGCTGTGTTTCCACCCCTGGGGCAGTCAATGCCAGGTGTACTGACCTCCCCTCCAAGTGAAAGCAAACTGTGGCCTGAATTGCCACAAAAAGGGGTTGAGAAAAACTCTTTAGCAATATCAGTTGTGGCACCACTTGGCTGCCTTTGACTCCAGTTCGTATTGAAGTTCCAGTATGTCTGGAACAGCAGCACTCAGAGGCAGTGTGACTTCATTGAGGCCATGCTAGTCTACTCTCAGCCTCCATTCTCCATTAGAATTTCACACTGTCATATGGGGCTGCTAAAGGGTGTGAGCAAGTCCTGCTGATCACACCTTGGCTTTCCAGTCAGTGAATTAATTTATGGGTGGGAGTTATGGAGTTTTGGTTGGTGTGATATTGCCTCTGATGCACCATCGTGGTAGTGATTGGCACCTGCTGTTCTTCAACCTTCAGCAACCCCACAACAGAAGAGCTGTCTGAGAGACCAGGCAAGGCAGACAGATGTTTAATTTCCTCTGTCTCTGAGGCAGCTATACTAAAAGCTCACCAGTACCCTTTTGGGTCCTTGAAATAACCTCTCCTGAGACAGTCTATGCCAAGGATGCACCGATCTTCTGGGCCAGTCATGAAGTGTTTTTGTATCTCCTGCAGCTCACTCGAGGTTAGGAATTGAGTGGTGGTTGACTCTTCTGTCTCCTCTTCCTGTTTCTGTGATGGCCCTTGTAATGGCCTTGGTAATGGCATTGAAATGGCCCTTGTGATGGCCCTGCTTCTTCATCCTCTTTTCCCTCTCTAACCTTCTTGTCCTGCTTGACTACTTTTGCTAAAGCTTTTTTGCAGTATGACTTCTGTGTGCATTTCTTCTGCTTCTGTTACAGGGGCAACTGACACTGGCACATGTTGGTTCTCTGGTTCAGTGGCAGCATCTGTCACTGGGGTTTAGAGCAGCCGCACTGTCTGTCGCAATGGTTCGAGTAGCTGCAGCATGTGTTGTCTTATCATCAGATCCAGAGACCTTCTCCCCCTGAGGCTACTGAAGAGTGTTGAACATCAATTGATAGGCCTGGGTCAGGCCCCAGCATGTTGCAGTCATTTGAGTCCTCTCTGGGGTGCCAGGTTGACAGCATACCTTTTTCAAATATTTTACTGGTATTTTTGATTCTGCACTTGTTCAGGGGTAAGGTGCAAACACACTGGAGGTGCCCACTGCCCTAAGTGCTTGCCCATACCATCCCACACACCCCCGCCACTCAGAACTATCAACCCTTTGGGCAGATCTCTGGGTGATATTCTTAGTTAACTACCTGACCTTAAACAGGACCTGAAACATATGCAGCAACGTGCTGGTTCCTAGCAAAAAGACCAGGTTGGTTTCAAGGATGTCCAAAGGATATTCAAAATCTTTAAAATTTTCAAACATTATGGTACTCAGCCTGGAGGAGAAGGAAGGAAAAAAGGAAGGAAGATGTAGAAATGTATCTCCCCCACAGGTTGTCTTTCTGAGGAGAAAAGGCCACAGGTGTGATTATTAATCATTCCTAGTAGATCATTCCCAGTAGATGAGTGCCAAAGTACACAGGTGTTTGCAATACTCAATACATTCACCAGACTCATTTACTGACCAGCATCACTAGCGTATCATAAGACAATACTACAAAATACCCCTCAATGATAATCTTAGCCCAGGCCCCAAGAACAATAAACATTACCACAGGGAACACATACTGCAAGTAAGATACTACTACTATTACAGTACAAAACTCTGGGATGAAGCAGAACTGTGAGGGCAAACAAATCAACATTATAACCAGCAACTATTGAACCAATGCAATGAACATTTATAACAACTTTCATTTAATACACTATGGTCAGATCTGTCATCTCAACCCGTTGTGCCTCACATTGGGCACCAAAAAGGACTGTTATATTTGAAACCCAGCTGGCAACTAAGCACCATGCAGCTGCTTGCTCACACCACCTCCTTGTCCCCAGTGGAATGGGGAGGAGAATCAAAAGTAAAACTTGTAGGTTAGAGATAAGAACATTTTAATGATTGAAACAAAGTAAAACATAATAAAAATATTAAATAATAATAATGATAATGGAAAAAAGAAAACCCAAGGATAAACAAGTGACGCACAATAAAATTGCTCACCACCCACTGACCAATGCTAGACCCTGTCCCACAACCTGATCAGGCCCCCTTCCAGATATCTTGCCCAGTCTATATACTGGGCATGATGTTCTATGGTATGGACTATCCCTTGGGCCAATTTTGGGCACCTATCCCAGCCATGGTCCCTCCCAGCTTTTTTTGCATACCTTCTCACTGGCAGAGCATGAGGCATTAAAAAGTCATTGATTTAGGATTAACACAACTTAGCAACAACCAAAACATCATTGGGTTATCAACATTATTCTCAAACTGAATCCAAAGCACAGCACTGTACTAGCTACTGAGAAGAAATTCCTCTATCTCAGCCAAAATCAGGACACAAATCTATTCATATATGCAACCACTTGTTGTTAACAGAATTTCACCATATAACTTTAAATATTTATATTTATACATGAGTATTCATCCATTTCCATGTATTTATTAAAGTAATTTATACCTGTGGTCCTAGAAGAGGGTTTGTGATGGCATATTTAATAATTGAAGACAACAGTTCATAGCTCAGTTAGAAAGTATCACTAATCAAGCAATTACTAGCCATTGGCAAGGTAAAAAGTAATGTAGCTTGATGCTGGAAGGACAGCCTTTGAAAATGAAACACACACTTAGTGTTTGATACTAAAAGTGCTGTATAAATGAATAAAATGTAATGTAGTATAATTAAGGCAAAGCTGAGGTCAAGTATCCTTTAAACTGAGATTAAGAACATTATTCATGAAAGTGCAGGCATCATTAGACATGTATAATGTCTATGAAGAGGAAGCTGTGTGAGAGGACATCAGTAATTGAGCTTGACATCACCAGTAAGCCAATTCAGACTTCTTTTGCAATATGTAAGAGATATAAATCTTCAGGAGTATTATTTTGTGATGGAACTGGAAACATAAACCTGTGCAACAGCAAGTCAGGAACACAAATCTTAATACTTACACAATAATTCATTTGTTATTATTTTGCAATTGATAAATGACACACACAACATGAACAGAAAAGTGGGAGGTAAATTTGGAAGGTAAAGAAATAAATGTAAGAAAGAAAAGGATGGGAGGAAAGAAAATAAAGATTAATGTCTTTCCCCTGTACCATAAAAACCAAGTCAACAATTTCAGGATGAAATATGAGAGAGGGAAGCATAGTGAGAAATATAGGTGAAAAAAACTTATGAAATTCAGTAGTTGACTGATGTAAAGTAAGCAGTCTGGTTCTGTTAAAGTGTAATCACCAGATGATATGAAAGTTTAATATCTTACGTAAAATGGTAAATATACATTTGAGAATAAATGATGTCTAACTGTTTTGTCCAAAAGAAACTAGACTCATCATTTTTTTACTACAATAGTGTCACTTTGCTCATAGGGACATTTTGTCATGGAAGTCTTGTTAATTTGTGACAGGGTGCTTACAAAGGGTAAAGGAGCATATGCATGTTGGTTAACATATTTTAAAAAAATAGCAATGGAAGGTGTTGGAACCACAGGTGTTGGTTAGATTTAAAAGGACAGAAACACCACCAAAGTCTTTCTTTGATTTTCTGCATGCATGTCATTACTTTTTCTTCTCTCTTCCTTTTCTTTATTGTTCTCTTAATTAATATCTAAGGGATATTTTTTTGTTGTTTTCCTCCCCTCACCCCCCCCAGATTACTATTCCTTTGTTAAACAGTTAACAATTGCAACATATCTATATCTATGTCTCTATATATCTACATCTATATATCTATATATATCTTATATATATAACATAGTGCTTCACTTACTCGTCACATTACAGACAAATATTTGACAGCATTCACAGACTGTATGAATCCATGGACATGTTTTTTATGAATTACTTTTAGTGAAGTCTTTTTTTCTATGGTCATGGAGATAATTTCTAGTATGTAAACTATTTATTATCATATAAATACAGCTATTATATACAAGTCTATCATCCCAGATGCTGAATTGGATATTAATCAAACACAATTCTGAGACATGAAAGAGCAATGTCTCATTCAACACCAAAAAGAGAAACACTACAAATTAAAAAAACCCAAACAAACACAAAGAACAATGAGAAACAAGTCTGTAAAAAGGGCATTTAAATCCATTAATTCAACCTAGATGGTAAGTATAAAGGTAATGAACCATAAATGAGAGCATTTTATAGGTAAACAAAGCCTTGTTGTGGGATTTGCACTAATCAGATTAGATTGTGAGTATTTTTTACCAAATATCAATTCATGTTCTTCTAGATGCAATTTACTTTGCTCTTGTTTCTGTACAGTCATACTTGTATTACATGGTAGCATAGAACACTTAAGAAAATCTATGTTAAATTAGAAGAATATGGTGATATGGTTATGTCTTTTGAGCTCAGTCAATAAATATACAAATACACATACTTAATCATGTATATATAATAAATATACATCAGATTTCTGCATTATTATTTGTAAGCTCTCAGTAGTAGCTTCAATTAAGGAGTAAACTGTCCTTCATTGTGTATTAACTAAACAGACAGACATTTATATGGAGTAGAGGTCATCTCTAGGTTCTCCCATATAACTTGTTTCTAGGTCTGTATCATTATTTGGGTGCATGTGATAAACAGGAGAGGCATTAATCATTGCACTGAGAGGAACGAAGTAACAGTGGGATTTAGCTAGTGCAAGAAGATGGATTAGCTCTCTTCTGTGGACTCTAGTTTTGATATCCGACTGCTGAATACAATGCTTACCCTGCATCTCTAAAATGCTTATTGCTACTATGTAACACTTGTCAGCCTACTCAATCTCTGCAAAAATTTTAAGTACAATAATATTTAGCTAGGAGAGTTAAATTGTAATGAATCATGGAGGGACAGGGACAATGCAGATATTAATAATGCTATATTCTGAGAAATAACAGAGATATTATTTCTAATTAATTTATTCCAGCCACATCATTTGCTCTTTTATACTTGCAATTCTTCCTGAATTTCCATTGTAGACTATTTCTTTTGGCTATTCATCATTTCTTCCAGATAAAATAAAATGTAATATAAGTAATTTTATGTAGAAGATGTAACTTTTCTGAGCGTCTTATTTATTTATAAGTAGTGTGTATAAGGTCTAAACAGTTATATTTGAATACTCGTTATATAGTTTTCAATGTTCCTCCTTCATTTCTCAGTTAAGAAAAAGGCAGTAGGTGGGCCATACATTCAAAAATGCAATTATGTAATTTGGTCTTGTAATAAAAACATAAAGCTGTTGAAAATGTTATGTACAGTGAAGAGGACTTGCAACTAGCAGCTCGGGCATCATTCTTCTACAGGATGTCTAGCTGTGGTCTGACAATTTTGGCCAAGTCCTTTTCAAAATCTTCTGCAGGAATAAGCATGACTAGTACATTTTTATAGCTGTCTTGTGTTGGTAGCCTATTCTCTTAAATACTTGAAAAAAATTTTGAGAATCTGCTTCTCAAAGAGAGCAAGCATAAGGATTTAATTAAACCCAGTAGATTCTTAAACTACTTTCCAGAAACTAATATCATAAAGATAGCATATTGAAGTATTTTGAGGCACAGGTAATCTTGCCTCTGACAACTGGAATGGTTTGCTGATTAAGTCAAATAAAAAGCTACATATCAGCGAATATGACCAATGCACTTTCAATGTTGCACTAATCAAGTCCTCAAAATTTTAAACCAAAATTAATGTTCTATCAGCAATGTTCAAATAATAGTTCATATGATGTTTTAAATGAGAAATATTGATGTTAATTTTTTGATTGATTTTTTTCTCCTTTGTTCAATATTTTTATGTAGTTAGCCCCTGCACTTTGACTTCATTTGTATCTTCTAAAACAGGGTACAAATTGTTGGTATGTTTTACAGAAGAAAAAAAGAAACATCCTGAATTCTTTATTATTATATTTTAAATTGTTCAATGAGAAAGGTTTCTCTAAAGCTAGTTTCTTCAAAACTTATACATATAAATCTGGTTCAGCAGAAACAGATAAAACTGCTAAGCTGAGAACAAGAAATAACTGCAGACAGACTGCTCCCCCTACATTACGCGACATTTCAAGACTGAAATGTAGCTTCAAGACTGTGTCTTGAAGGTTTAGTGTATATTACACTTTTTCCAACTCCACAAAATTTGAAAAATTTCTCAGCAAGAAGTCCATCAAAGCCAATGCACACCTTTAAACATTTATAATTTTATGGCAAGACATGAAGATTGATCAATAATATTCATAAATATGAAGAAGGGCACTACTTGTGTTGCTCATTTAAAGAATCAAAACCAGCACAAAGTTATTTTTGCTGCCTTGACTGAGTAAAGAATAAGTGCCTGTAAGAACACTTCTTTTGGAGGTCAGCACCTTGGAAATCTTAAACTGACTGTTTGCAATTTAAAGAATTTATAAGGAATTTAACTTTTTTTTTTAATTTGCTAGACTTAATAAAAATTTTTCAAATAATTTTAATTTTAATTAAGAGTGAATTAGAATCATAGGTTCTTAGAAATAGTGTCAAATTAGAAAATCTGATACTTATATATATTCTATATAGTCTGATATGAAATCTATAAGTATAAATAAAGATACAAACTCCATAATAAATAATATAAATATTATAAATAATAAAATTTAGAGAAATTAGAGAAATTAATTATAGAAATTATAGAAATATGGAGTTCTTTTTCTAATGCATCCAGTTTGGTATGTTTATTAGTAAGTTCTCTACTAGTAATACTCCTCTAGAAAATACTGTTCTAGATTGTCTAGTTTTACTTTTCCAGCAATACACAAAATTTCCAAGTTAATATGACATGAAAAAAATTAAGTTCCAAATTGACAGATTCTTGGATGATATATGACTAAGATTGCCCTATTAAAGCAGAGTAAATAAGGCCAATGGACTTCTTGAAATTCAACTTGTAGACTACTTCTTAAAACATTGTCCTTGGGAATCAAGCTTATCATCCATAAGTTCTACCAGCTTAAAACAGAGTGTGAGCATGAAGACGTTCTGTGCTCTGTGTGTAACACAGGGAGTTGATGTGTCTTCCATCCTAAGGATATGTTTCTCTTATGTTCTGGGTCTTTTTGTCTTTTCTCTCTCATCTTTTCTCCTGGAAAAAAAAAAAAAAACAACAACTGTATTTTTTCTTTTTTTTAATTGGGTTTTTCAGCGACCCACCTTCTGTTCATTGTGGACAACTCTAAACCAATTGTTCTTACTATAAAACTTAAAGACCAACTTTCCTATGCTAATATTTTTTCTCTCATGGCAATGATTTACCTATTCATTTCTGATAGGCAAATCTTCTGTACTTTATATGGAAGTGGAGGACAATGGAAGACAGTAATAAGCCTGGAACCAGATCTCTGCAAAACTGTCATGTGGAATTGTTATCAACTGCACTGAGTGTTAGACTAAAAAGCAAAATATAATTTGCATTTATGTTTATGTTGCCGCTGTCTGTATAAAGAGGACTTCAATATATAAAGGAAAAGTATAAGCAAGGCAGAGAGAGACTTCTTACTGAGGCCTCTATAACAGGGTAAGGTACAATAAGTTTAAACAGAAAGGGTAGATTGAAATTGGACATAAGAAGGCATTTTTTATGGTGAGGCTGGTGAGATACTGGACCAGGTTGCCCAGGGAAATTGTGGATTCCCCATCTGAGGTCAGGCTGGATGAGGAAGGGGGCCATCAGTCATCAGTCATTTCTCTGCTGCTCCTTCCTCCTCAAGGGGAGGACTCCTCACCCTCTTCACCTGGTCCAGTGTAGTGTCCCTCTCATGGGAACCAGTTCTTCACAAAATGCTCCAGCATGATCCCCCTCCACAGAGTGCAGTCCTTCAGAAACTGCTCCAGTTGGGGTGTTCAGGCTGCTCCAGCATGGGTCCCTCAGGGGGTCACGATTCCTGCCAGCAAACCTGCTCCAGCATGGGATCCTGTCTCCATGATTCTGCAGATCCCTGCCAGGGACCTGCCCAGAGTGGGCTTCCCACAGGGTCACAGCATCCTTTGGGCCTACCTACCTGTCCAGTGTGGGATCCTCTGGGGGCTGCAGGTGAATTTCTGCTCCAGCACCTGAAGCACCTCCTTCCCCTCCTTCATTACTGACTTAGGTGTGTGTAGAGCTGTTTCTCTTACATATTCTCACTCCTGTGGTTCCACAGCTTTTTTCTTCCCCTCTTAAATACATTATTCCTGAGGTGCTAACATTGTCACTGGTAGGCTCAGCCTTGGCCAGCAGAGCCAAGGTTCTGGTTCATAGAGATCAAGGTTCAAGGTTCATAGGGATCGACCTTATCAGACCTGGGGGAAGCTTCCAGCAGCTTTCACAGAAGCCACCCCTGTGGGCCCACTAACAAAACTTTGCCATGCAAACCCAATGCAGTGGTGCTTGTATCAGTGGCCATATTCAACTAGTGCTATTTTATTGTCAAAATACATGTAAAGATGGACTAGTAAAAAAAGCAATAAATGATTGGCATGTGCTCTTAGTTTCAGTTATAGTTTAGTTTCTGTCATAATTCAGTGAAGTTGTGCTGAATGTCACTGGGTGTCAGAAATGTCAAGGCTGTTAAAACCAAAGTCAAATCCCAAGATGCAAACTGTGACATCAAGGTTCATAGCATTGGCCGCCAAAGGGTCTGTTTGATCTTCTGGAACGTAAACCTTGCCTTCAATTTTCATTGAAGTAGGTGTTGTTTTTATCATTTTTAAACTCTTAAAAAAAAAAAAAAAAGGAAAAGGTAAAGAAATTCTTCAGTAAAACCTGTCACTGAAAGTAGAACGGCAGCATGAGCATCCAGATAAAGGATTTATTTCTCATGTTGAAACACATACTGTGCATCTGTACCATAATCTCACCTAACATAAATGTTCTCGTGGTTAAACATTTCTATGTGTGAAACCCCATCCACAAAAAACTGTATGTTATGATGCAACTTCACAAAATGGCATTAACTGATAACTTATTCTTTCTCTTAAATAAAGTAATTAATTTCTTCTGCTGAAGTCTATTCAGTACTGAGGGCACTAAAAGTGGACAGTCCTCCTATCTAAATAACTTTGCATTTTGTATTTGAAATCCAATTGTTTGTACATGTTTAATGGAAAGTTCCACAATGTTAGTGTGACAATCCTTTGAAAATTTTTGGCTAAGTAAAATTTTTTGCTTATTTATTTCCTCCTTTGCAATACCTGAAATTTGCTGTATTTTAAAAAATTTGTATTAATTAATCATTCTGAATCTTTATATAAATTTCCCTATTTATTTACACTTCTAACTTCGGTTGTTTTCTATAATTACAGGCAAATTATGTCAATAATAAAAAAAAAAAGTTAAGCCATATTAGTAGATCTAATTAGTTCTTGCTTATCATTACGCTATTTACAAGACATGTATAACATTCATAATACCTGCAGTGTATCAAGAATTCCTACATTATTTCTAAAGAAATAACACAAGGAATTTATTGGAGAATGGATCTCTGACATACATTTTTAATACAGCTTCATCATTATCTTTCCAGCACTTAAAATAATTTCTTTCTCCATGGAAATAATCAACAAAGTGAGATCATATTGAAAATCCAAAAATTTAATTTTTTTTTCTTTAAATGTTATTATTTTAAAGGGACACCCTGTGAATGCAGGCAAAAATTCACAATGATTTGATCAACAGGGCAGTACTAATGGTCACTGACAAATATACTCAGTGTTTTTTCACCTGATCTGCAAAAGGTGGTCATGTTACCACTGTTCTAATTTTAGATGCTGCTTCTGTAAAAGACATGAATTTCTATGGATAAAAGTGAGACAGAGTTTGTAGAATAAGGTAATAACTTCTATATAAATGAAACAGCTTGAAGGGAGGAAGAGAGAAGAAAAATAAAGGTTGAACAAACAAACCTTTCCACTTCTCTAACGTCAAGAGGGGGAAACTTCAAGCCAAAAATATTGTAAATTTAACTTAATTATGTTAATGGATTAGATAATGTAAAGATAAAGATGACTGGCAATTGCAACATAAAGGGGAATGTTAGGAAGGGAAGAAAGGGATACATTTTCTGTATTTTTACAAGGCTATAGGCAATTTTTCAGAGCAAAAAATAATAGCTTTATGTCAACTGTCAGTTGAAACACAAGTTATGTTTTAAAAATATGCCGAGGAGGGCTTTCCTGACAACTCCTGAGCAATTAAGCCAGATGATTTAGCAGAAATAACGCCAAATAACAAGTGTTTCTATTGACTTCACAGAGGTATGAATTCTGACCAGTGTCTCTGGTTCAAATAAACAGAGCAATTCCTATTCCTACCATGAGTGGTTACCAACAGAGAAGAGCTCTGTCCTTACTAGACATATTTAAGGAAATTTTTAGAAATTATTTCATAAAATTATTTCTAAAAATTCTTTTAAATTATTTTAATAATGCAATATAAATCATCAGAAAGGCTGATGACCATTTGTTAGCATGCTATTACAATAACTTTTTGCTATCAGTTCAGTGATCCCTTTCTGCTGCCTTTTTTCCATAATGACCTTCATGATGCTGATAATTATACATAACAGAAACCTTACTTACAGATAACGACAGTGAAGCTTGCTGATTTTTTTCTCTTTTCAAATTATTTAATTTAATGTGAAAGTACTATTTCTCATCACTTCTTTTTTTTTAATTCTGTCACCACTTCTGTGCTGTCTGATCTACAGACAGGTCTCCAGCATAGCTTTTCCTAACGTGCTCTTCCTCCCCTCTTAAATTTCTCACCTAAGAGGATTTGTAGTACGACAAATTGGTTCATCTCAGTGTCCAGCCCTCCTGCAAAAACTTAAGTGCTACTTCTTCCAGGTGTAGTAGCATGTCTGCTAGGCACTGCCAAGGCCCTCCATGCTTTGGTCTGCCCTGTCTCCCCACAGTCCCTTATGTGGGAGTCCACAGTCCCTTCAGGGGAATAGAACATTTTCGACAGAAAAGATTTATAATTTGATTAAATAAAGGACCCACATATGGACTCGGGGCCTCACCTGTGTGAGGAACATGCTTGTATTGTTGCACTGCAGAAAAAATACTTGTGAATGCACAGCACAACTTTTGCACCTGTATGGCTCAATTACGAGAGGTTCCTTATTTCTGTACTAAACATTTGTGACTTATTTTGGGTTGTAACAAAGGGCTCAATATCAGAGAGAGAGAGTTGTCAGGCAATCTTAACTACTGATCTTAAATAAGATTAGAATTTCAGTTAATAAAGATATCATCTAAATATTCCAGGATTTCAGAAACCTAGCAAAAAGATGGAAATTGATATTTTCAATATAAGAAGGTAAAATATTTACCAAAGGTTTTTTTTTTAATGCTCTTAATGTCTGCACAACTCTGAGACTTTCACAATCATTGATTTAATGTTTTTATGCCTCATGCAAAAACGTGATGTTTCTAGCAAGTCTGTGCCCTCTAGTACCATACTTTAGTTTCTAGCTTAGTATAGACTCAAAAGTGATAGTAATATTTGTGTGTCACCAACTCCCTTTGTCTATAGCAGTAGCAGAACCAACAGTGGTTTTCATCCCTACAGTGTCATTGGAAAATAATAGTTTCCAGAAGTTTTTGTAGGAAAGTCCTCAAACAATCCTGCTCGCTCATCTGTAGCCATAAGCAAAATTCAATTCTTAGTAACATTCCTAACATTTTGTATCAGGTTGTATCACAAAATCTGTAGCATGGCATGATTTTTCAAATAAAAACAGACTCATAAGGGAAAAAAACCTGACCTATTTTTATTTATCTTCCTCTGCATTAATACTTAAGGGAAATAATAAAAACAAACATTGGATCTGCAGCTTCTTGCAACAGAAAAGAAGATAACTTACCTGGGTGCAGCACAACAAAAACTGCCTTCAAGAATCTAAAACTAGAGGAATTCAGACTACATAAAGGTAAGGATTTTTTAAGAGTAGAAAGCCAGGGAGCAGTGAGGGACAGCTACATTTGAAGGGATGGGAATCTGGGAGCCAAGGCTGGCTCTGTGCAGGCCATCTCCCTGATGATGGTGGGGGAAAATCCTGCAAGGACTGAACACAGGGCAGAGCTGAATACAGGTGACTGGGTCCATCAGTAGGACCAGGGATGAACCAGGTTCAGGATCTCACCTGGGAGCAGAAGGAGAAGAAATCAGGGATAGATGAAGGCCGGCCAAATCACAGTGCTGGGGGGGATGTCCAGGGGACCAGGACAGGGCTGGAGACTGGTGCTTCTACAGAACAGTTTGGGGAGCTGTGATGGCCCCAGAGCTGAGATGAAATCATGTCCTAGGTCTGTGTGCAATGGTGGGTGAGGGCCTCAGGTGATGCTGTTAATGCCTTTGAGGCTGTGACAAGATGCTATGAATTCTCCACTTCTTCAAGATGATATGAATTTTCCACTGCTTCAAGATCTTTTAAGTGATATTGGTATTGTAACTCAGCCAGACGTGTCACGTATTGTCTTTTCAAACACACGATGCCCTTGCTGACACAGCTTTCTAGGCGCTTACAATTCTGCTTCACTGGAATTAATATATATAATTAGAGCAACATTTATAAAATTAAAAATACTGTAAATTGATATCTCTGGACCACTTTAAGATGAGATTGAGACTAATATTTAACGGAATAGTACACAATTGATCCAGTTTAGAAATGGTAGTGTCTTTTAATTCTTATCTTATTGATCATGCACCAGATAAAATCAAACTTTTGCTGAGATGCAAAGATGAAACCTTTGCACTGGAGAAACAATTTCCTCAGCCAAGTGAAGTTCCTCAAAGAGGACACAATAGCGATTTTTTATTTTTCTATGACTTTGAGAAAAATAAAAATAGAACCAATGCAGAAAACCATTCTGATAATATCAAAAGGTGTAGGGCTGTTGCAGTCGTCCTGGGTACAGAGGGAAAGAGGGGTGGCATTTCTAGCACTGTCTAATTCCATACCACTCATATCAGAGTGGGGTCGTGGTTTCAGCAGGAAGCGTCGGGGGGCTGGAAGAGGAAGGGTCTCCATCTTTTTGTCGGGCTCTTTTTGTGGGAGGTGTGTGCCGGGCCAGGGTCAGGACTGCGTGGCTGCTCAGCACTGGGATAAAGCCACCCACCACAGGTGGGAGCAGCCCCAGCCCGCTCCGGCAGCCGCACCCCCTCTGCCGCTGGGAGGGAGCTGGCCCGGGGCAACCTAGAGTGGGCAGCTCGGCTGCAATACTCCTTATTCGAAACGGCTGCCCAGGTTTTATTTTGTCCCTGGTTTCCATCGTTTCCAGACTGGGGAGAGGAAGGTGAGCGGGAAGAGCCTGCCCATCATGCTGCCTTTGTTCTCCCGGGCGCCGTGGGATGGGCAGCGTGGGGACAGATGGCATTTTGCCAGGCTCTTCCTCTCTCCTCCCCCTCTCTCTCAGAAGTGTTTTTGTTTGTTGGGTGGGGAATACCCTCCTGTGGGTAGAGCAATCTCTTTGGTGCCCTCTTCTTTTGATATTGTTGTGTTTTTTGTGAGTTTTTCAGTAAAATTGTGATTCCCACTTGGGGTCTGTTCTCTGCTGTTTAAAAGGGGCAAGGGAAAAGGTGCAGCTTGAGTGAGGTCAGTTTTTCTGCTGGGCTTTAAACCAGCTCAGCAACCATATTTAGTTTTGCCTTAGGGTTTCTTTTTTGTAAAACCTTATTATGATATATTAACCTTTTAATACACAGTTACAAATGCTTGTTGTATAAGACACTCTATTAATGTCTAGAATTTATAGTGTTCCTTCATGTTCATCTTTTTTATTTTCTTTTTTAATTGACCTTAAGATAATTAGAAGGAATGAGGATGGGTGAGATAGTCTATGCTTTTACTGGCACCTTCTAATGCAAGCTCCAAATAGCTGTATTTTATTTTGAGCATAATTTAATAAAATCCAGATCATAGTTTGTTTACATTTTACATTAAATTGAATTCTGTAATTCTCTATTGTTGACTTTCAAATATTCCTTGGGAGGGGGGAGGAGGTGTTTGGGGTTTTTTTAGGTATCCAAATATATGTTTTAGCTAGTCAATGTCAATTTATGACCAACATAATGTGGTTGATGCCTAGATATACAGTCAAGAAGTTATATTTAGAAATCTGTATTTGAAAACTGGGCCTTGAAATTCCTTCATACTTCATATATGGCATTCATTCTATTTGATGTTACACTAAGACTTCACAAGGATTAATGATCACATTAGTCCGTGTGTGTGTATGGGTTTACATTTCTCCACCTAGTTCTTAGTGTATTTCCTTCACATTATATTTCTTTATTATTTCTCGGTAACCTCCTCCAACTCGTTTTTTTCTCGTTGTAGTCACTGTAGTCAGGAACAGTTCAGGAACTTCTTCCAAATGCTAACAGATCAGAATTTCATATCTAAACACAGGTCTTTTAAAGATGCCTGTCACTGCTTTATCTGACAAGTTCCATTTAGCCTTCAAATATCAATTCTGATTTTGATACTGTCTTGATCTTTGATACTGTCTTGATCTTTGATACTGTCTGCATTTTATTGAAATGTTATGCTCAGCTATATCCATACAGTCTTTTTTACATATTTGATTATGACTATGCTTCCAAAACTAATCTGTCAATGCAATCACTACATAAGGAGTACTAATATAGGCATTCCTAAAATGCATACATTTGCCTATGACTGACTGATTCAGAGCGTTTGCTGTTCAGATAATTAAAGCAGCTGATGTCAAAGAGAGGTGCAGAGAAAGGTGATTCAGTGTTCTAACAGTTTGATTAGTGAGACTGCACCAGTTACTCATCCGAAACGTTACCTATAAGTATCATTTCCTACTCACCTGAAATTCTGTCCCATACAAAAAAATGCCTTTTCCACCAGGCTATGGCAAAGAAAAGAATGACAAAATATTCTGTTTCATTTTTCTTGGGACAGTTAATACCTAAAGATATGGTAGTCAGAGGCAATAAGTATAATAGAATAGAAAAGAAGTAGCAACCCAGGGATAAATAACAATATTTATGACACTTTTCTAGAAATGTGTATATACATTCTGGTCTTGAATCCAGAAGTAAGCATCCATTTTAGTCAGTGAAGTGTCAAAAACTAAACCAATTACATACTAAACCACACCAAAAGTAATTGAGGAGTAGTCATTGAGCTAAGGAGCTAGTCTTTCTTTTGCTTATTTCTTCATTATTCCTTGCCTAGAAGAAGGAATAGGAAGGCTTATATGTTTAGAAGATTAATGTAAGAAGTAAAAACTATGGGTTTGATACATATTGAGAAAGGGAGACACTTTAATAAAGGAATGAAATTTGAAATCCAGTCTCCAAAATTTTTGCAGTGTTTTATAGGCTGTATATAGGCAGTAGAACTTCTCTAGCCTGTAATGTTAATGGAAGAAACAATACCTAATGTGCTTTTTTTTGTTGAATTCAATATATTTTAAGTAGGTTCAGACAATATCAAAACCCTCTTGGGAATTTAAAATTCTCTCTAAGCTCTGTCAGAAGGTAACAGCAGAACTGAAACACATAAATGTTTAGTGACTCAATTAAATAAAAAGCCCCATGTAAAAATAAAAGTAGCCACGGTGCTTGCAACTCTTGCTGGTCTGGAATGATAATGCTGACTGAACTGCAGATCCTCCTAGCTAAAATATTAATGTAAATTTGGAATTCTCTTTTCCAGGGATCTAACTGCCTACATTCCATGCAGTTGTTTCAGAGGCCTTAATCAGATGCTCAGAATGTTAGCTGCCAGACAAGAGACACAATATGATGTTATATTTAATATCAAATAAGTGTAATTTTTTCAAATCTGTCCTTTTTGCCTGCTTTGTGTGTCAGCCTGCAAGAATTTTCAGCTTGTCATAACTTGTACTGTGTAAGATACTGAACTGCATGACATTTTCTATTAATTTCCAACACAATACCTCCTCCTTATATGCAGTCCCTTATTATACAAATTCAAAGGTTGTTTGTCAATTATTTAAAGAACATCTGTTTAAATTAAGAATATGCTTAAAAGAAACAGTACTATCTTCCAGTTTGACAGAGTTCCTGTCTAAAGAGTTCATCTTGCTAATGTCATAGGTTGCCTTCAGTTGCCTCCCTGGTCTCCTGGCTTCTTGCAGGGTCAGAAATGTGTCATTTCTCTGTACTTCATTGTCAGAGAAAAAAAGAGAGAGAAAGAGACACCATTACACATGACATATTTTAAACCTTGCATGGAACTTCGTAACAATTCTATGCTCTCTTTGTAACTAGACTCTATGCAGTAATCTAACGAAGAATGAGAAAGAAAAATCAGTACCTCTACTATCTTATTTGCCTTCTAGCCATTTCCTAACTGTTTTTGTCAACTACATCAACTTTATGGATCTGACTTAAAATTTACATAACCTATCAAGGAAGACTAGCAGGATGTAATACTTAGAGACTTGTACACAAAAGTGAACTGATAATGAGGATAAGTGGTTGGACAAGAGGTTGCTTTGACTAGGCCTCCTCTACTTCTGGCAGGGATATGTTTGTACTTTACATTTGTTCTCCATGTGATCAGCAGAACTGGCTGAGGTTTAATTCTGTGCACAAACCACGGGATAAATGTGCGTGTAGCAGTGCCAATGAGCATTTCTGGAAAACAGTGGATTTACTATGATGCCAGGCAATGACTGCTTGGTTTGAAGGCTAAACAATTTTTTGTGTTCTCTGGTTTTATGCCAAAACCTTATAAGAACTTTGGTCATCACCATATGATATATGCATAAATTATATTCAATTGGATTTCCAAATTTTACTGCAGTCATCACCAGAATTTTTGATATATGAGGCTTTACTGGGGATGGCTGTACCCTTCTGGTCATCCAGCTAAGAAAATCTCATTTCAAGGCACCTCTACACATAGCAGAGTGATGAATGTAGCAAGGGACATTCAAAGAACTTAAATTTAGGAAAAGCTTTTATCTAGTAGGGCAAGTACTTATTGCATTTTTTAGTTTGCTCTTCTGGGATATCATTCTTTTCTCTGCATTCTTCAGGCTGGGATCTATACTTTTTTTTTCCCCACTGGAAAATGGCTAGTCAAAAATGTTTTGGCTGCCAAAGTATTTAACATTTATGTCAGGATAAATATTAGTAGTGACAGGTTAGACTAAAATGTGAGTGTAATCATTAAACTCTCATGCCAGGGCAAAACCAAGAAAGATGATTGAGTTAATGCTATAAGGTAGGACTAAGGTCTTTCTACATGATATTTCCACAGTCACAGCAATGGCAGTCATTTGTTTGGGATCTCTTTGGAAGAAAGAGTGCTGCATTCTACATATAAGTTTAAATCATATACATTGATTGCCATAAATGAAGACTGATTTGATTTATTTCAGGAAAACCACAGCATAAAACAACCTTAAAGTAAATATAAGAATATTTTGAGGACAACTGAATTCACCAAAAAAAAAAAAAAAAGAAGAAAAAAACTTGCTTGTTATCATTTCTGTCTCTTTTTTTAAAATTTCTTTTAAACTTTTGTAAACCTTGAAATAAAATGCTGAGTTAATAGTTCTTGAAAAATAGTGGATGAATAACACTGTCATGAGATGTATTAATTTAAAAATTGATTTAAAAGGGGGAAAGGGACAAACCGAGGCCTGCCAGTGTTGAGTGATGGGATGGTGTGCCAGAACTTGAGGAAATGAGCACTAATGGGTCTCTCAGTCTACTTCATGAGGTGTTGGCTCCAATGTACTACACCTGAAATATTTCTACACTCTTGCACATAGCCTGAGGAACAAACAAGAGGAACTTCAGGCTGTGGCCCAGTCTCAGAGATTTGACATTACTGGCATAAGTGAAACCTGGTGGGATGAGTCCTGTGTCTGGAGTGCCCTGTTGGATGGTTACAGGCTCTTCAGGAGGGACAGGCAGGGAGGAAGAGGATGGGAATTGTCAATGGGTGTAATAGAAGGGATCAAATGTATGGAGCTCACAGTTGGCAATGGCACAGTTGAGAGTCTCTGGGTGAGAATCAAGGGGCCAACAAATAATGCAGATGTCATTTTAGGAGTCTGCCGTAGGCCTCCCAGCCAGGACGATGATGTTAATGAATTTATTCTTTGAGGAACTGAGGGACACTTCCAAGTCAACTGCTCTTGTCTTTATGGAGGATTTCAACTTGCCAGAAATTACCTGGGAGCATCACACAGCTGGTACAATCTGCACCAGAAGATTCCTAAAAAACCTGGATGATAGCTTTATGGAAGAGGTCCTAAGGGAGCCAACTTGGAAATATGCCCTTCTTGATCTGCTGCTGGTCAACAGAGTGGATCTCACGAGCAAGTAGAGATTGGCAGCTGTCTTGGCCACATGGACCATGAAGCCTGACAGAGTTCAAGAAGAGTTTGGACAGTGCTCTCAAGCACATGGGATAGCTCCTGGGAAGGGTCTTGTGAAGGGTTAAGACTTGGACTCAATAACCCTTGTGGGTCCTTTCCAACTCGTCAAATTCTGCGATTCTGTGATTCTGTAATTAGACAATTATTATTTGAAACTTTAAAAATTGTTTCTATACAGTAAATGTGCAGTATTAACAGTCTGGGAAAAGATAATTTGTGTTAACTCTATAAGTGGTTGGCATTGTGCAACGTTGCCTTGCACCTAACATAATGTCTGATTTCAGGTGACTGATATGAAGTCTCATAGGTTATGTCTCTTCCAGTAAGTGAGAGGGGACAGGCCCTGTTGCTTGATAGAGAACAAATGATCCAGGGTAATTCATCTCCATATGGTTTTATTCTCTTCCACGGTAAAAAAAAGGTATCTTCATTCATGGTGCCTTTCTCCCATTATTCTCCTGAGCCACGCTCAGGCACTGTCTGGGAGGTTGAGGTTTGGTGTGGGATAAATCATGCAAGTGGGAGCCCTAACAGTTAAACCATAGGAGCAGTTGTTCAGCAGTCTGTGAGCTAGTACAGCACCTCACTCAGCTTAATTCATTAAAATTAGGCAATATTCTGAGTTGGAAGGGACCCACAAGGATATCGAGTCCAACTCTTAAGAGAATGGCCTTCAGAGGGATTGAACCCACAGTCTTGGCTTTATTAGCATCATGCTCTAACCAACTGAATTAATTACTGTGAATGTCAGTTCTGAAGTACCTTTGAATAAAGGAAGAAATTAGTGATGAAATATGTTTGGCACAGTCCTTATTATATACATAAGATGTTACAAAATTCAGTTCTTCTGAACATGTAACATAAAGGAAGCCAAAATCCTCTTCCTGGATTGCAACCCAAATTTATTTTCCCCCAGAACACTTTGCATTTTTTAATCTTACTTTTCTTCTCTTGCTGCTTTTAACATTGCTCCCACATTCAGATATATCCATATCCATTATTTTTAATATTACATTTTACTGAAACCATTTTTTATTCCATATACTTAGTTTTTGACCACCTTCACGCTCTTCACCTTTTATGTGATGACAGCCATTGTTTCAGCTACCCTTTTATACAAAGAAGCCTAATCACTTCTTAAATATATCTCCAGCATAGGACAGATTTCATATTCTCCAGTTTCAAAGAGCACTGTGATTTCTTATAGCTCAGAGATACTCCTGCTGCTAGAAACCAAATTCTTTGTCATAATCCATAGTTGAATGTAGACATCTCCTATGGTTGATGTCTTTGAAAATTGCATTTCCTGCTGAGACAAGTCACTCTTTTTACTACAAATGTCTTTCATGTGATGAAGTTTGCTTAAAAGCATCCAAGCATTTCCCAGAAGCAAGTGTTTAAAGGCAGAATGCAATAAAAAAAGGAGAATTTCAGCTGGCAAATTTCACTGCTGGAAAAAAATGTCTGAGCTGTGGGACCACACATTCTAGAATATTAAAAAGACTTAATCAAGGCAAACCAGCTGTAAATCAAGGTTGTAACTCTGCAGAAACATAAGGAGACAGAAAAAGAAAAACAAATGAAAGCACTATACAAATAATGAACAAAACACTGAGTTTTTGTTTAAAATCTGAGCTCAGAGTAGGTATATATAAAACAAGATTATACAGGACCATTCACTAAGGACTTTTTTCTAAATCTGTAAATTTTGTCTAATAAAAAGAAGGAAATCAGTGTCATAATTGTTTCTAGGATAGTATAAAATTTTATCAACCAGCTAATCTACTTTAGATAATTCCTATTGCAACAGCTCTATCAAGAACAAAGGTTTATCACTAAGAAGAATTTCTTAACATCTCACAAAATGCAAACGGTCTTGTTGAGAGGAAGCATTAACCAGTCACTGTGATGAAGCCCCGTGATCAAAAGTCCAGGAGGGAAGGCCATTGTGAACTAATAAACTTTGATCCATAATATTCCAGAGAGCAACATGGAAAAAGTGTTTGCCAGATATTTGACTGTATAATAGTTCTTCTAAGAAAATTTAGGTTGTCTGGGAAGATTATGTGGTAACTTGTAGCTGCCACAAGAACATATTTCTCCCCTTGTGGAACCTACCATATGTCAGAAGGTGCACAACTTACAAACAGGCTGTTCTAACACTTGTGACCCAGCCCAAAATCTTCAACTAAAATTCAGGAAAATAACATGTGTCCACTCTTCTAAAAGACTAGTTTAAAACTCTTTCCAAGGCCAAAATTTAAAACATTATTAGTCAAGCCTCTAAGTTTATGAAAAGTCTTTATGAATACATGAATGAATGAATTGAGAACAGATTTTTGTCATGACTTCCAGGTTTGAACCTTTGAGCTTATATGTCAGTATTCATTCAGGACTTTTTCTGAATATAAGAAAACTGCACATCTATCTCAAAAATAGAATAGAGTAGTTTCAGTTGGAAGTGACCACAGTTGTTTTCTAGTCCTTCTTCCTGACCAC
Source organism: Edolisoma coerulescens (assembly GCA_013397115.1). Lineage (NCBI taxonomy): Eukaryota > Metazoa > Chordata > Aves > Passeriformes > Campephagidae > Edolisoma > Edolisoma coerulescens. The sequence goes on along the minus strand of VWZW01003916.1, from coordinate 4,812,281 downwards.
TTCAGTACTGACCAAAAGTTAAAGCAGGTTATTATGGACATTGTACAAACGGACATTGTACAAATGCCTTTTGAACAGTAACAGGCACTGATCACCTCTTTGTGATGCCTTTCCTAGTATTTGGTGATCATCTTAGTAAAGAAATGTTTCCTCACATCAAGTCTGAACCTTCTCTGATGCAGCTTTGAACCACTGCCACACACCTGCCTCTGGATATCAGGGAAAAGAGGTCAGCCTCTCCCTCTTCATTTTACCTCCTCAGGAAGCTGTAGCGAATGATGAGGTCATCCTTCACCTTCTTTTTCTTTAAGCTAGACAAGCCCGAAGTCCTCAGCTGATCCTGATAGGATGTGCCTACCAGCCGTTTCACCAGCTTGGTTGCCCTTCCCTGGACTTGTTCAAGGACCTTTACATCCTCTTTAAACACCATTCAAACAATGGAAATATAAGTTATTAAAAGATGACATTGTTGTCTAAAGATTTTGTAGACCCAAATGAAACACCCCTGCATAGTAAATACAGTACAAAAACATATGAATATTCAGTCTTATTAATATTCACTATAATCTGCAGAAGTTGGTAGACGCATTTGGAGTCTAAAATTATTTTTTACACAAAAATATGGAAACTGTTTCTTACATAGGACATCTCTCTTCATTAATATTCTGATTTGTCTAGACTACCAATATACTTATAATTCTACCAACAGCTGTGGAATATGAAGCCTTAAGACTCAACAGTCAAGAGATCTGAAAGAAGAAATTAGTAGATTTTCCCTATGTTGTTTTCCTGTATAAATTTATTTCGTTCCCATGAAGTCTTTCAGTTAAAAATATGTTGGTAGTGTTGTCTGACTTGTTGCTATGTGCAGTGTCAGATAATAAGCTCAAAGGTTGGATATTTATCCATAGAATAAGAATCGCAGTTTGGTTTAAGGGGTTTACTGCAATTTATCACCCACAATATCTCATCTCTACTCTGACTGGAATTTACTCTTAGGAGATTCTGTAGGTGGTCTTGTATGACGACACTTTCCCAACTGTATTGTAACAAAATGGAGGTTTTCATTCATCTGTGGTATTGGCATACATGGATGACAGATTTATTTCTTTTATTATTTGAATTTAAAAGAGTGGAAATTATCAAATTAAGACATATTTGTTAGGAACAAAGAATTGCTACAAAATGTTGTTTGACAGGGTATTTTTTATTCCTTCAGCCTTTTCCATATGTGGTTGGCAACATCTCTTCCCTAGAACTAGAACATTCCCATAATGAAGCAGCAGCAGCTGGTGGAACTTGGAGAGGTTTGTTATAATTAGGCATTTTCCTCCAAGAGGCATCCAGGTGCCTTTTTTGTAAGTTCTTGCACTCCCATTCTTCATTTGGATAGACATTATGGAATACGTATTAAAAGGACATGAATTTAAGAATATAAATAAAATACAATAAAAATTGTGGTTTGTATCTTTACAGTTTAAAAATGCACTTCAGACATGCAAAACCTAGTCCATTTGTTTTAAAAGAGTTGTGATGTTTATTCAAACTTACTTTATGTAGATATTGTTATTAAATATTATTATACCTCAAAGTAAACCCCAAGTTTTAAAATAGTAGTTGTTTTCATCCAGCAGTTACTAGTTCTTCATTTGAACAAAATTGTTTAATTTGATGTCATTTTCACTCACTAAGGTTAGCAAATGTATGATACCTATCAGAAAGTAAGATTAGAAATACAGAGAGATGTATTAACAATTCACTTTCAATGTAAAGTCATTGCTTGTTGTGTCAAGAAGGAAATGCAATTTAAATTAATGTTTAAAATTATTCAACACTCAGGGATACAAAGAAAGGTGAATAAAACCCACATTTTTGTAGGGCAATCTAGTCGCACTCTATGTATATATGGTAAAAGTAAATTTTCACTTTAAAAATATATGAAGAACTCCTTTTTTAACCTTAGAAAGTTTAATTGAAGTTTTGTATCAATTAAATTTTGTCAATATATTTGATTATCCATATATAGCATCTTTAGTTGAATGGCAGTCTTATTCAGCATCTTCTCAAGTGTATAACTAGGGACAATATTTGGATCAAAAATAAAATTATCTGTAAATTAGAATTCATGAATCAGCTCTTAGTGTTGCTACCTAGATAAAAGATGATATCTCATTACATTTTTGGCCCAACAAGGGGATTTCATAAGATAATCAATTTTTAAAAAATTTATCTTTTTCTGACAAAAAATATAACCCATACTTGAAAGGATCAGACTTCCATTCTGGGAAAGTGATTTATTTCCTGCTTAGGGTGAATAGTATTGTTTTCAAATATATAACCATCCATTAGACACCAGCTGAAAAGGCATTCAGGAAAACAGTAAGTGAAATGTGTGTTTTACATTTCCTGTAAGATACAGCTCCAGTTCCATCTTCTGCTAGTGTTTCTATTTTCCTTCATGAATGTTTCATCAGGCTGGGAGGTGATGGTATTTATTGTTTTCCAATATTAAATATGAATATTTGGGGGTTTTTATATATATTTAATTAATTAATTAAACAGCCCCTAATCTGTCATTCTCACTTTTTTTCATCATATTTTATGAAATAACTTGAAGTCCTCACAGACCAAACTACAAGGATGGAAAGGCTGTCAGATATGAAGCTGATGGGAGAGAAGCAAGATAGGTAACTGGGACAGGGCCAGGACATGGCATGTGGTGATGATGATTTCCTGCCCAGGGGTTTACGGACACAAAAACCAGATCCAGTTTGAGGATCATCATCTTATAATGACGTATAAAATACCAGAACTAGCTAACTAATTTACGGTAGGCTCACTACAGCAATGTGGGGCCCAGGATAGAGTATTTTGCTTCCATTGCCCAAACTGTCTCATTCAACAGTAACTCAATTATCTGAATACTATGCTAATTAGTAAATTTATTTCTAGGTATTTTTGATTCTTCCTCACTGTTACTTTTTTGAGACATTTATAGAGTTACTAATCAAATTGATGGATCTTTTACTTTTTTTGAAAAATGTCTTCTACTACGAATAGAACATCTGCAGAGTGGAAGGGCAAGGATTACATAAAGCGGATCCAGACATACAAGAGTCAAAGATAAAACTAAGAAACACTCAGGTATTACCTCTCTGAAGCATGAAGTTTTAATGTAACTGAAATAGGAACCTAACAGCTATTCTTATTCTCACACAAATTTATTAAGCTTATTTGATGCCTCAACTGAAATATTTAAAAAATCATAACTGTCATAAGGAGATTCTGTATATATTAGAAAAACATTAAGGATGTTAATTAAACCTCTCTTATATTGTCTGTTAACACACATGACCTTTGGAAATTTAATTCATCTTTTTTACTTCTTCCAATTATACTCTACTGAATGTCATTGCTTAAATTGAATCTTTAAAGTGAAGTTGTATTTTTTTAAACACACATGTATACCTATTGGTTTTTTATGATATTTTCAGTAATATTGGTTCTATTTCAGAAACAAATATACTGCTGTTTGAAATGTATCCCTGTTTTGTTTTTTTTTTATATAATGATATAATAGTCCTAATAATGCATATATTGTTATTTCTAACTGATTTTTTCTTGTGAGATTTCATTACTCTCACTTGTTTTTAATATGGCTCATGTGAACAGGAAAATTTTACAGTTTTAAAGGATGTTTGACCTGGTCTTTTTCTCACTGATTATCTTATTGCTTAACCTCTTCTTTATAAATTAGTTCTTAGCCCTTGACACAAACCACTTTTCTTAATATTTTCATTTTTCTGCCACATCATTTCCATAGTCTGGGAATTCTTGCATTTTTGTGCTTGAATCCTGTCAGTAACTAAATCTCTTTTAAACAGAGCTGAAATTCCTTGCTCTTACTACATTCAAATCCAGGAAATATGGATGAAATTGTGCAAATAATGGGTTTCAATTTTGAGTGGCTTAATTTTAAAAATAATATATCCCATTCTTGAGATTGATTTTCTTTACATTTTTTCCAAAGTATTTATATCAAATAATGCTTTAGAAAATCCCTTTTTCAATTTGTTTTCGTCTCTTGAATTTACTAAAAATGTATATATTCTTTGAAGAAGGAATCCTTTCCTGTAAGCCTTGCTTCTGAATTCTATATTCTTTCATAAAGAAAACATGGAACCCAAAAGATGTTTATGTGTAAAGCATGTTAATCTTTTCAAAGCAGCTGCAGAATATAGGTTCTAATCTCATATTTGAGCTTGAGATTTTTCTTCTCACAATAGAGTCACCTTCTTTATACCTTAGGGGACAGAAAGCAAGACATAAAACATATGATGGTACAGTCGAGTTATAAAGATTGCTTGGATATTGGAAATGGTAATTTCTTCTAAAGTCTCTTCATGATTCTCTCCCACGAGACTTCTCTCAGCTCTGAGGGACATAGCACAGAGAACATCCAGAGGCTCTAGGTTACAAGGAAAACCCCTACATCTAATTCTGAGAAGAAACAAAACCTCAAGTGTCTTAGAAATATGCACTCACTTTTGACACACAGTTAGAGGGATTTATCTTACTGTCTGAAGAATTGGTCTGAACCAAATCTATTGGTTTAGATATGGGCAGGATAATGATGGTACTCCAAACTGAAATTACTTTTTAGCAATGTTGAGAGTTGAGTCTTCAGTAATGGTCACCCTTGACCTTAGATACCTAACAATAAAGTATCTGTTGTGGTACATTTATAAATTTCATTTCTCCTCTTGGCAAGGTGAAGTTCATCACAGAAGCCATGCCTACCTTTTCACTCATTCTTATGGGCAGGAGTGGGGTGAGAAAGAGGGACTTCACAGTACCAAATCCCACACTGCTTGACAGACACTTCATGGTGTGCTTGTCAACATTTTTCTGGAAAAATAAATAACTTAAAAGGGAAAAGGGTGTTTGAAACTGTAAGATTGTAGAATACACTGAAAAGAAAGTAAAACCCCCTGTGATCAATACACTTCATACAAAACAGTAACCAAAACAATAAGGACAAGATAACCATGTCCTAAAATCATAGAATAAAGAAGAACACTTAAGCATGTTCTGGTGGCATTCCTCAAGGGTTCGTATTGCACCATCGCTGTTTAACATCTTTGTTGATGACATGGACAGTGGGATCCAGTGCACCCTCAGCAAGTTTGCCGACAACACCAAGCTGTGGGGTGTGGTCAACATGATGGAGGAAAGGGATGCCCTCCGAGAGGCCTGGACAGGCTCGAGAGATGGGCCTGTGCAAACCTCAAGATGTTCAACAAGGCCAAGTGCAAGATCCTGCAGCTGAGCTGGACGATCCGAAACGCAAACAGGGAGAGAGGTGGAGAATGGATTGAGAGCAGCCCTGAGGAGAAGGATATGGGTGTCCTTACAAAGAAGTAAAAACATCCTCACCCTTTTGAAGCATTTACCTGTCTTCTATATCTTATACATGTATTTCACATAATGCATTAAATAACTAAGGCACTGTTATTGACACTTTATAACTGAAGGAGAAAAGAGCGATTGTGACAATGGTATAAAGGAAATTAGATATCATAAAACTTACTTGTTTCTAGACCAAAAGAAGAAAAAGAATCAAAACCATGGTCAAGTTGGAATAGCACCTCAGTGTGCTATATAATTGCTTTCTATCCCTTCCATCAGCAGTGAAGCTCCAAAACACTGATCAAAGCTGATGACTAACACATAATGCTCAGGCTGCAGCACATTGTTACAAGTTCTCACCCTTGTAATAATTGTAGCATGAGCCAGCATAAAGATGAATACTTTTTCTTAAATGTTTTTTCAATTCAGGCAGAGAGGATTAAAATGTCTGGCAGGAATGAACTGTATTAGAACATCAGTGTCAATAGCTGTATCATGGGCAGTTGCCTGAAATGGAGAAAAATGCTCTGAACATTTTACATTACTACACAATGTAAAAGCATAATTCAATGTCAGACTCCTGCTCCATAAAGAAGTTGTGTAAACCCTCAACTGAAAAATTGCAAACTGAAGCTATTCTAAATTAAACACATTAGCTGATGACATAATACGCTTATGACTTTGCCTACTGTGATTTAATATGATTTGACATCAGTAAATTTGTATGGTGCTATTGAGATGAAGTAGGTTAAGAATTTCAAAAAATTTTGTAAAGATGAAGATCCATTGGAACCAAAAATGCCACAGGAATATGTGCTACAATTAATGAACTATTTATATGGAAACAAATAAGAGAAATATGATTAATAGGTAGAGATGATGGGTTTTCATATGGGTTGATATTTTTGCATTTGTAACTATGAGTTTTTAACTAAAATCATTAACATGCTAAAAATAGAATTTAAAGTAAAACCTGAGCTAGAATTTTTAGACAATGAGAATTAATTCTTTAGAGATTGATAGATTTTAAATTTTTAAACTATTTATTCACATAACTGATGAAAAAACAACTGGTTATGGCTACTTAAACTTCACAATGATTTTTAATTCATTTATAGATCAGATTAGTTTCATTTAAATCTGTGCAAGGCTGGGGTTTTTTTTCCTTCAGATTCAATTACAAACAGCTAATTACAATGCAATATGCTACTAAGAGATTCTCATTATAGTTCTGGGTAATGGTATTAATTTAATTTGTAAACATAATATGGATATGTGACTTGCAAGAATTTCAAACTCTGAGTCAGTAAATCATAGAGTACACCACAGAAACTATTTTCTAAATCATCTAGAATACAACATCTAGTATAATACCTAACTTTTTTTTATAATGAGGTACAATTTGGGAGGGAAAAAATTAAATAACCCTTCAAGATTATCTTTCAGCATAAACATGGTATTTGCTTTCCAGAATTCAGAAAAAAACGATGGGAGGCTTTTAAGGAAGTGAATTTAAAGTAGTTTAACTAGAACCTAACAATTTTAATGAAGAAAATAAGGCTCACACTGAACCCTAGAGAAATAGCTAGTCAGAAAAAACACCCTTGGCCTAACACTTCCAGAAATTCTACACATATCTTACTAGTTCTATTTGCATGTACAAATATTAATCATGAGGGAAAATTTGCTGGATACTCTTTTTACAAGTAGTTCACAGGAATTTAATTACTTGAGTTTAAATATATTTTAATTTTTTTGTAGTGTGACTTTCCTGGAATTTTTTTTTGTAAAGTGTACAGAGAGAATTCTAGTACTATTTTTTCTAAATTAAAGAATGATCAATATACTCTCATTTTCTTCAATTAATAGTTTTCCCAAAGGTGGGATTTATTTTAACTACTTTGGATATAATAGGAATGCTCAATGTAGTATTCTTTTCTCAGTGCTAAAGGGATAAAGTGATGATATGTGTTTGCTTCTGAAGCACTGGGTCAAAGAGAAAACTCATTTTTGCACAGAGCCCTGAAAATGCATTGAGTCTTTTACTCCCAGTTCACATCTGCATCAGGTCAGATAACAAACAACCCATTATAAAATGAATTAGTTAAATTTATAGTGCATAGATGTTTCTGCCTTAAAAATCCAAATTCACAGCACTGCTTATACGGTAAAATTAAAAGGCAAGGAATCACTGACTGTAGCTTCTGGACTCATATTTAGAGATAGTTCTGTGCATAAGGTTGATGTATATTGCCAAAATCACACAGAAATCCTTCTTTGTTATAGACTCCTCTGCATCATGTGCAGTGAATCAAAACTTTAGGGACTACAATTCTGATACTTTTCATTATTTAATTT